>JAPYZJ010000447.1:0-44470 GCA_030522765.1 Ophioninae sp. B BG-2022a
ACGTTTTCCGACCATTTTTCACAGAGATACAGCCTTTTGAAAAATGGCAAAAAATTTGCTATTTTTTTTCTATCCCTTAATTTTTGCGTCTAGTGTAGTACGGACAAACATTATTTTTTCTTTTATTCCGCCATTCTTTCGATAAATATTTTGGGTAAAGTTTTGTTTTCGGAATTTCATTATCTTATTTCTGCAATATTAAAAACGGAAATTCGCTTTTCACTCGGAACGTCACCCCCAACCCCCCGTCTCACGAGTAACATTTTTACGTGGGATACCCTGTATACGGGGTGTCCCAGCTAAGAATGTCATCCCTGAAATGGGAGGTAGGGGGTGAAATTCTAAGACGATTGATATAAGCATGTATGGATCCCGGATCAAGCCCTGAATTGTTATTAATTTTTTACAGTAGCCAATCCGACGCGCCCGGAGGCGGGCCTACGTCGGTGGGTGACACGCACGTGCCTTAGTGCCCGGAGGGGCGGTACCCCCACTATGCGGACACAAATGAATAAATAAATTATTAACAAATAAATAATTGTTTATAATTAATAGTAATTTTAGGCAATTCGGTCCAACCGTCAGCGACAAATGGCAAATAAATTGCGAAAGCGTTTTCGCTGAGGATTAGACCGAATTGCCTAATATTATTGTTAATTATAAATAATTATTTATTCACTTGATTATTTATTTATTACAACTTATTCATAGACATATTCGGTGGATTATTACCGGATACATAGTTGCAATACATTTAGTGGAGACACGAGGGAAAGGACAGGTTACAGACAGAGGTAACAGTGCGTGACGTCGAGGCCGGCATCGCTCCCTAAAAAAAAAAAAATTTTTTTAAAGCCGAACGCACTAAAAACCATAACAAATAACAGCTATGACATCGGCTCGGCCGCGCGCGCACCGATGGTGCCTTTTTCGTTGCACACTACCACACGCAAGCGCACACCGACGAGCGGCAGTGTCCGCATGGCGGGGGTACCGCCCCTCCGGGCACCAACACACGTGCGTCTGATTGGCTGCCGCAGAAAATTGATAACAATTCAGGGGTTGATCCGGGAAGCATACGTGCTTGTATCAATCGTCTTAGAATTTCACCACCTACCCCCGATTTCAGCGATGACATTCTTAGCTGGGACACCCTGTATATATTAGGAGTAGTAAAAAGAAATCGATTATTTTCTAGAGTCAACCAATCACAAAATTATCGCAAAGTTTGTTCAGTACCAAGTCTCATCTTTGTAACGCTATCTAGGGTAACGCGATTGGACTTGCGCAACGCGAGATACGGATAACTAGAGCCATCTATCGGAAAAATCATGGATTAATTTTTATTACACCTGATATATCTATGTATGAATTTAATAATCTCCGATCGTACGTTCTTGATGTTCGTCTCAATGGATGAGCAATAAAACGAGGAGAAGATAAATACTCGGTCGTACGTTCCAATTAACAATTTTCTGTCGCGTAGATCTTCCAGGTGAGCTTTTGTCGTTTCGACGAGTATGCGGACGCTGGGAACGAAATTACGCGTGCGTGGGTGTGGGTCGTCGTCTATTATTAATCAAATTCGCAGCAATTATTGGCACAAATATACGAGAAAGAGTATTTATTTATTTTTAATAGCTCGTGTTTATTTATATATCACCGTCTGTATATTAATCGCGTATTATGAATGAATAACTCTAAATATAAATGATAACATATGTCTTGATACGTGCACCTTAGCCGAATGAATTCTTTTTGTCATTGTTAACGAACGCTCATTGTCCACTTAACCATTATTGTTATCGTTGTCCCAGTAGGCCGTGCATCTAGTCAACGTCGACTGCTGCTCGTGTAATAATTAAGAATCGTTTATATTCCTAATCCTACGAGCACACGAGTTTGCAATTAAGTAGGATTGATTTTTCGATGTTGATTCAACACGCACATTCCCTTCGTTGAAACGATCGCAAAAGCTCGTTGATATTTTTTCTGCCATGTTGAGAGGCAAAATGTATCAATGGATTATGAAAGTAACTATTTGCGAAACGTTACATGGAAGAATAATAGGGAATAGTCGTGAGGGAAAATTGGATAATTTGAGGAGCAAGAAACAGAAATGGCTCTTCGTAACGGGTGGTCGGGGGAGGGGGCAGGGGCCGTTGCGAGTGTTATCACCTATAAAACTCGAGGAAATTACTCTCGTTATTTGGCACCCTCCAAGCGTGCATAACGAACCGCAATTAACATCCGCGAATTCTCGTTAATTAAGGCTCTTCCAGAGGTCATTTCGAACGAGTCTCGAGCAGGAGGACGAAAAAAAAATACATTTCAAACGCGATTAAAAAGACTAATAAATTGTAAAACAAGCAAGGAAAAAAAAGGTCACCTCGATTTACTCGTTCAGTGACGCAACTCCAAGTCCATCTTTCTCGATCGTTCGCTTAATGGAAGAATTATAAGCTTTTAAGAAACGTATGTCTGTGATGCGTCGCTCATACGCCTACGACACCCTCTTCTGTTCTCCCTCCCCCCCCCCCCCCTCTCGCTCTCTCCTAGTCTCTTTCCCCTCCCCTTTGGCATATCTCGCTTTTACACAATTTTCGCGCGTCTTCCCCTATCTATTTATAAGCCGGATATTCTAGCCACACTCCGTGACATCCGAATTTGCATCTAACGCTCTCAAACACAGTAGTTGATCGTCGGGTCTCTGGAAAGTACCGAGGATCGTTTGACCCGTCTGCAATACCCGCTCTAATTCCGGAAAAAGTAGATCACTGCAAACAAGTATTTTCCTTACGTGCTTTTTGAGACTTTCAGCGAGACAACTCCAACTTTTTTCAAGTCTTTGGGAAACAAGACGAGACGGATCGACCGATCGATCTTTCTTTCGTTTCATTTACGTAATTGCCAATAAGAGCGACAAATTTTCTTGGAAACTTTTTCCACATTATTTTTCGTACTTGTGTTTGCCGAACTAAACAACAAATTATTATGTTTGTTAATTGTTGACAAAATCAAATTTGTAAAAAAATAAATAATTACGTGTCTCGACGAAAAGCAGAAAACCGCCAATTGAAAAGAACTTGAATACTCGAGCTATGAGATTCTATTTAATTTTTACAAAAATAGTCTTCGCTCAACGATTCGATACTTTCTTTTTAACAATCTGTTTTGCTTTTTTCCACTGCGAAATTCACTGAAAAAAAGGAAAATATTATTTACCTTAATTATTAAGAAAAGTGAAAAATGCTTTTCTTCTTTTCAGTAAAATTTGTCACGGAAGATAAAGAAAACAATTCCATAGAATTGAATCTTGTATCGAAGCATGCGTTGAAATTCGATTTCAACGTCTCTTCCTTTTTTCATTCCGCCACTCTTCGGTTCCGCTTTAATACGAAAAGATATTCGTTTCGCGAGACAGCCGTTTGAATTTGAAAGAAAAAAAAAAAAAATTAACAAGAGCTCGTTTGGTGTTGGTTCGCGTTATTTAAACGACAGGTTGCGAGACCGACGACCGAGACGAGCATCTGGAGGATTTGGTGACCCGACTGGAGAACGTGACGCGGCGTTTGGAGAGTGTACCTACGAAGCTGATTACGCAAACCCAGGAAACAGCGGTGCAGACGAAAACCCCATCGCCCAAGAGATCGCCAGCGACGAGATCGGACGTAATCCCGGAAAGTAGCGCTAATACGGAAATAATGTCGATCGCGGGCTACGAGGATCTGTTGGCCGGAAGGGTCAACGACTATGCGAAGCTCAGCCAACAGATCGGTGGCGATGTCGCGACCCACAGCCAACTCGTCCACAAATTGTTCGCGTGAGTCTTTTTTCACCTTTTCATCCAACTTTGCAATATCCGTCGACCACCGGTCCTTTCTTGCCGCGATCAACACGGTAGGAGGAAAAGCTGCAGTTTATTCTGGGGAAGGAAGCGATACAAAATTTTAATCGAGATATCTCAAAATGAATAATTATTAACGGAAAAAAATACGATGCCGCGTTTTCCCTGAAAAATGGACGCAACTGTCAGTGAGGGGGAGGTAGGTCCGAAAATTTGTGGATTCGTGTCGATCTTGTACGCGATTGCCAACTTTTCTAGGAAACGAACAACTAGTCGCAATGATTCTTGTCTCGTGAATTTTTCAAGGGAACGAATTGTTGATAAAATTTGAGTGTGTTTATCAGCAATATACCCCTAAGGAATAAAATGTAGACTAGGAGATTTCCGCGGTAGGCGCGCGACGCATTTTCATTGGGAAACCTTTCAGAATTCAACTGGAATTTATAAAAATGGCTTCGAGTCGTCCGGCACCGAAGAACCGGTCGGAGCAGGATTCCCTGTTCGGTCCGACCTCGGCGACGATTCAGGAGATAACGGCCTACCGCGACAAGAATCGGGGCTCGCAATTTTTCAACCACTTGTCCGCGATAAGCGAGAGTATTCCGGCTCTCGGTTGGGTAGCGATAACCCCGACGCCGGCCCCGTACATCAAGGAGATGAAGGACGCCGGACAGTTCTACACGAATCGAGTATTGAAGGACTGGAAAGAGAAGTGAGTCGGTCGAGGCGAAAATCCCACGAGAGGTAACCGTGCAACGCGTGGTCTTTGTCTCAATCGTTGTCCCGTTTTGACGAAAACGCAGGGACAAGAGGCACGTGGAATGGTGCAACGCTTGGGTCGAGACGCTCTCGGAGCTCCAAGAGTACGTCAGGAAGCACCACACGACCGGCTTGGTCTGGGCTAAACCCGGAGCCGGCTCTCTCCCAGCACCCCCGCCGCCGCCGCCCTCGATGCCTCTCGGCGATGTCACCGCGAATACGGGTGACGACAGGAGCGCTCTCTTCGCCCAGATCAATCAGGGCGAAAACATAACGAGAACCCTCAAGAAGGTCACCTCCGACATGCAGACTCATAAAAATTCATCGCTCAGAACCGGACCGGCTCCGTTCAAGACACCCGTCACCACTACCAACTCCGCCAGTTTCAAGTCCGTACCACCGGCCAACGCGCCCATCGATAAACCTCCCGTTTTCACCCGCGATGGCAAAAAATGGCTCGTCGTAAGTTTCTCCTTACTTTTTCAATCGTTCGACCGTAACAATCATTCGTACGATTAGGATTGAAGTTTTTCGCGCGGTCTCCCCGAATCGTACCTCTCGAGATTCTACCTCGTCCCATCGACTACGAAGAACACGCGTTATTGGAAAGCGGATTTTCTAAATACAATACGGCGAATCGGAGTTTACCGAAGTTTACCGCGAAATTTCGGTTCGCGTTGAGACGTTCGACTACTCGTTTTTATCGAAAGGAAACTTGGAAGTTGCATCCGGAAATCGGAGGCGCCATTTTGAAATTCAAAGATCCGATGCCAGATTCGATTTCGATGACTTCGAGAACCACGATACCGAGACTACGAGACACATCTGAGAAATGTCATTTTTTTTTGTAGCCCGCTGATTTTTTCCAGCCAGCTTTTCCACTATAATGAATCGTAACGCGGATTTTTTGTTTCTCCCGAAGGAATATCACAAGGGCAACAGAGATTTGCTCGTGGAGAACGCAGAGATGAACAACGTCGTTTACATGTTCCGCTGCCAGGACAGTACCCTAATGGTCAAGGGGAAGATAAACTCGATAGTGGTCGACTCGTGTCGCAAATCGTCCGTAGTATTCGACTCCGTAGTCTCCAGCATCGAATTCGTCAACTGCCAAAGCGTACAAATGCAGGCGAGTCGGTTTTCTTTTTTTTTAGGGAAAAATTGTTTTTTTTTGTTCATGAACCGCGCGCGCTTCTTTCGGAAGAATCGCCGTGCGATGAATTTACGAAATATCGACCGACGAACATCGTTTCAATTGCCAATTTTTTTTTTTTTTTTTCGTTTAGTATATTTGCCGATCTCTCCTCTTATTTTTCCTCGTTTTCGAATCGAAAATCGTATTACGAAAAAAGCGGAAAAAAAGGTCGATGATTACGAGTGTATTCGGCGAGCCGGAGCAGTCAGAGCCAATCGACGACAGGGCGAATAAAAAATCGTACGAAAATGATCGTGTAGTGTAAAAGTCGGAAAAGCGATGAAAGATACTCGTCCGTCCGTCCGTCCGTCCGTCCGTCCGGTCCGAAATTCTCGGACGATGAGGAGAGTACGAAGGGTCAGGTTGGACGACGAACGCGGAAATTTGTTCATTCGTTGAAACCGAGGCCGAGCTTGTCGCACAAATGTCGCATCTCCCGGAGCTGCTCGAGATTGGGATCGCGGTTGAGGCTCTCGAGTAGAAGGATGTACTCGTCCTTGGTTAATTCTTTGGGTACTTGGAATATGTGAAACTTGGGAGGTTCGAGGAGGCGCGATCGGGTGTCGGGAAGGTCGGAAATAGAGGTGCTGGTGTCGATGACGGAGGGTCTCGCCGATACTTGGATTTCGCGTCTCTCGACCGTGAGGGCCCACGAGCCGAGGGGGCCGGCGGCAGCCTCGCCGCCGTTGATCCTCTCGTCGACCGCCGACGAAACGACCGTTAAGATTCTCGGAGACTCGAGGAGGCCCGTCTCGTTTGGACCGTCCCTCGCCGCGTCGTCCCGCACGCTCTGTATCTTGAGATCACGATCCTTGAGATACTCGAGAAACTTTTTCGGATCAACGATTCTCGTGGCGCTCCTCTGATCGGGCTCCGTAACGACGTTGACGTAAATAACGGTGCGACGATCGGGCCGTTTGTCCGAGCGGTCGGTCGGCTCGGTCGGCTCGGTCGGCTCGGTCGGCTCGCTCGTCCCGGAGCCAGGTTCGTCGAGGAGTCTCCCCTCGGTTCTCGCTTCTCGGAGGCGGATCGACGCGGACCCGGCTGCCGATCGATTCTCTCGCTTCCAGGAACTCGTCGACATCGTCAGGGCGCATCTCTCGGGACTCTTGGCTCGCTTGTCGCGTCCTCGCGCAGCCTCGAGGCGACTCCTGAGCACGGGTATGCAGGATCGGGAGGAATTTCTTCCAAGCGAACCCACCGGATTCGCGCTCGTCCGAGGCCTGCTCCTAGTTTCGTTGGTCTCCTCCCGCGGGGTTGCAACTTGGGCTTTCCGACAGAGGCGAGCGGTCCTCGGTGTTCCACCGGAACTGGTGCGACGCGTCCCGGCCGAGAGTTCCTCCCGTTTGCCGGGTCCGAGGCTCCGAGACTCGCGAGCTCTCGCGCAGGAACGACTCGGCCTCGGCGGCGGGGCCTCGATCGCCGCGTCCGACCACTCGTTCGGCTCGCTCTTGTCGCGATTCTTCGAGGCTCCTTCGGACCTCGTCGCTGATCTCTCGATCGCCTCGAGGGAAGAGCCTCGTCTCGGTACGATCCGGGCGATCGAGTGCCGCTGCAGAGCCGTCGAGCTCGAACCGCGCGCCGATTTGCTCCCCGACCGTGAAGATTCCTGCTCCCGCGAGCTCGCGTCTCTCCAGTTTGAATATTCGCTGCTTCTCGCGTCGACGTAAATCCCCGAGGCTTCCGCGGACAGGTTCGACGCCATCTTCCGAAGCTCCGATTCGGTCGGCGCGGTCTGCCCGTCGAGGCCGCCAGCGGCCCTCGAATCATCGAAAGAACCCTCGCGTTCTTCGAGTAGCCGAGCTCTCTCGCTCGGGACGCTCTCTCGTCGCGTCGTTTCCGGTAGCGCACCGCCCTTTTCGTTTTCATCTTCATTTTCATTTTCATTTTTATTTTCACTTTCCATCCGTAATTCGGAATCGCGATGAGCGGAGCGCACATCCGGATCCGCGAGTTCCACGATATCCCGGTTAATTGGCTGTTTTTCACGAGTCGCGGTGCTTTCGGCGGATCGTTCGGCGACCGATTCGGGATGAACCGGGCGTACTCCCGGTTTCACGGACGCGTCGACCGCTTCCGCTTTCACGTCCGGTATGACGGGGGGATCTTCGGATTCGAGTCGGACTCGCGACTCGCCTTCCGGTTCCGGCTCGTCGGCGAGTTTCGCGTCCGTCTCGGGTCCGTCGACGACGCTGCTATCGTCGTCCGCTCGAATTCGTGGTGCTTCGTCGGAAAGATCGATCTCCTCGAGGAGGGAGCTGTCGCTCTCGATACCGCTCAAACGCTCGTTCGCGATCTCGAAAAATTTCTTCTCCGTGTCCGGATACGAAGCTTGATCGGTGAAGTAGAGGCTGCTCGATTCCTGTACAACGTTCGACTCTCGAGTGGGAGACTCGTCTCCCAGAGAGAGTCGGCTCGCTCCGGCGGAGAGAGCGCCCCCGAGATTCTCGACGGAACTCGGGCTCGCTCGAACGACCGTTCTTCCGGTGAGGGGACTCTCCGTGAGGCGCGAGGGGTCATCCTCGAGGATCGCGAGACCGGTATCGAGGCCGGGAGACCGGGATCGGGGCTCGATCGAGCGACCGCTCGGTCCTCCCGAATAATCGGCCGGCAATAGTTCGCGGCGAGTCGAGCGTTCGTCCGAGTCGAGGGACGAGTCGAGGGACGAGTCGAGGGACGAGTCGAGGGACGAGTCGAGGGACGAGGCGTCCTTGTCGGCGAGGGAGATGGTTCCCGGACGACGCTCGAGTTCGAAATCCCGCCCCGTACCGCAACTCCCGCGAGAATCCTCGTCCGAGTTATCGGGAGTCGCGTTACGCGGAATCGCCCGGTTATCGGAGGGCTCGCGCGCCGATTCCTCGGTTATCGTTGTCGCGAGGGTATCGAGGAAACGCGAGGCCGCGACGCTCTCGGTCTCGGTCTCGGTCCCTCCGGGCGAGACTCGCTCCGCGCGCGCGTCCTCCTCGTCGATCGCCCGCCTCGTCTCGGCTATCGCCTCCTTCTGGTAACGCGAGAACGCCTCGACGTAATCCCGAATGTTTCGGACGCTACGATTCACCAGCTCGCTCAAGTCCTCCTCGAAATCGGCGTCCTCGGGCCGGTCGCCGTCGTCGTCGTCGTCGCCGTCGCGCGACTCCTGGCCCGTCGTCGCGTTTGGCTCGACGCTCCCGAGGCTAAAGTATTCCGAGGACGAGGAGGCCAGAGCGGCGGAGGCGAGACCGGGGCCGCCGGACTTGGCCAACAGTTGGCGCGCTCGGCTCGACTTCTCGGTCGAACTCCCCGCCGAGTGCTCCTCGGAGATTATGTCGAGGAACTTTGGTTGGAAGGCCACCAACTTTGCTCGCGAGGCCTCGACGTCCGTCGGCGTTTCCGGTTCGTCGGTTCTCTCCGACTCGAGACGCGAGACCAGGGCGCTCCGGAACTCGAACGCTTCTCGAAGCAGTACTCGGTTCGATCGCTCGTCGGTGTCGCTGTCCCTGGAGATCTCGGCCGCGCTTGAGACGGGCGAAGCCGCCTCGCCCGCCTCGCCCGCCGCCACCGCCAACACCATCGAGCATCGCTGCTCGTCGCTCCTCGACTTCTCGAGCGGATCGTTCGAGGCACCGTTCTTCGCGCTCGGATACTCTTCTTCTTCTTCTTCGAGGGTACTCGAGTTTCCTCGTTCCGGGATCGTCGTCGCGCCGCCCTCCTCGTTCACCCGACGATTATCGATCTCGGAATTGGCTTCGTACGAGGAAGCGAGCTCGCTGCGACACTCTTCGAAATCGCTCGTAGAGTCCTTTCTCGCTCGTCGATCCTCTTTCGCGGCTGCGGCGGCTTCTCCCCTCGACGAGTCTCGAAGCTTCGAGTCGCCGTCGCTCTCCGGCGAATCGCCCCCGAGATTTTTCAGCTCCCTTTCCAAACGATGTATCCTCGATATCGATATTCGCATTTTTGAAATTTCGCCGCAGCGTACTCTCGTCCCACGAGTCGAAGCTTACCTCAGTATCGTGTCCGCCAACTGTTTGTTCGTCGGTCCCGCCTCCTCGTTTCCGGGCGCGCTCGCCGATCCGTAAACCCTCAATACGCCGTGAAGCTCCTCGAGCTTTTTTCGCACCTCCCGGAGCGTCCGACCGGTCGCGTTGACCCGTTCCTCCGGTGTCTCGTCGCGATAACTCGAGCGCCTCGATGCTCTCCTCTCGTTCCACGGTTCGCGCGTCTCTCTCGATTCTCGACGCTTCGCCGGGACCCCCGTCTCGCTCCGACTGCTCGCCGGCGCTTCCTTCGCAACATCGCGGACCCCCCTCGAGGATTCCTCTCGGCCGCCTCCGAAATCTCCCTCGCTCGTCGCGTCCTTCCTCGCGCACCGCCCACCCCGCCGCCCGTCGAGGACGCTCCGAATCGAGTCTCTCCTCGCGCCCCCCTCCTTCGAGGAGCCCTCGCTGCTCGACGATTGACGTTCCTTCCGCGAAAACGGCGACGCGTCTCGAGCGAACCGCGACGAAACGTACTTCGTCTCGAGATTTATTAGTTTCGTCAGACAACGCACCGAACGCGGCCCGATCTTCGCGTAAGGAACGCACGCCGATTTCTCCGTGGGACTGCCCAACGAAAGACTCACCGTCACTCGCGCTCGACAATCAAAAGGATCAAACGAGAACGCGTCGCTACAATTTTCATTAAGAAATTGCAATTATCCGGGAAACTGCCTTGAATAGACTTTTTTCAGGGACCAGGCGGTGAAACGATTCTCTTTCATGAATCACAGACAGAAATTTCGAATCGAAGAAACGAGTCGAATCGCGATGGATCTGTTTTCATTTTTCATTTTTCATTTTTATAAATCCTATGTATTGGAGAAGCGTATCGCGTGGCAATTTGCCTTCGGCAAAGTTGGAAAAAGATTCGGAATTTTCGGATGTTTTTGCATCCGCGGGTTCAGGGACGTTCGAAGGAGGCGACGTTTGTTCCGGAGCGTGACGAAACTTGGGCAGTTTTTAACAAACGAGACGACTCGATGGTTTACCTGAGCAACGTGTGTTTGAGCCAAGCGTTACGATCGCTCGAATCGGTCAGTGTCAATCTGACGTTTCTGAGCTCCCTCTCGACTCCGGAGGCCTTTGTTCCTCGGGGCAACGGCCAAGTCCCGTACTGCATCTTGTAAGTCAGTATGTTGACTTTGAGCTCGAGATCCTGGACTTTGCAACCAACGACGCTCAGATTGTTGCGATTCGTCGCTGTCTCGTCCATTAATTTGGCTTTCGAGTATATCGTGTGGATGAGAAGGGTGCAGACGAATAGCATGGCTATCACCTTTTTTTTTTTGGACATCTCGATTTATCGACAGGCTGGAGATTTATCGAATCAACTTTTCGCGTGTGAAGCAAATATTTGGAAAACACGCGCAAAGTTCACTCGTGTCTATTGAAAAGTGAATAATCTTGCTCGTATTTAGCCGGAAGTATATCTCACCCTCCACACGATCCACTCGTTGGTCAAGCATTCGACAACGTCCGTTACAACTTCCGACCACGCGTAATTTACAATCGCCCTCGGACATTCCTTCCAGTCGAACTCGCAAATCATTCGGACAGGCTGAAAATTGCCACCTGCGCGTTCCAAATCGTGTATCAGACTCGGCGGACCCCTTTTCGAAGGTCCATCCGATCAAATTGACTCGTCGCGCTTCTCCGATAACCCAAATTTTCCGTCACTCGGTATTCCCCACTCATCCGGTGAATTCACCCACGGAGAACCTATTTCGTCGAAAGCTTTCAATCGCGATTCCCGGCTTCGAGCACTCACCGAATTGCCAGCCCATTATTTTCCTTTCTCCCGTATTTTTCTTCGCCTCGTTGTCTCCTCGCGAATCTCGAGATATCAGTGGCTTTCGAGAGTAGGGATAAAAAACGGAGGAGGCGCATCGATGCGCCTCGTCGAATAAACAATCTCGAAATTCTCGTGACACTGACAGAATCGCCGAATCGAAAGAACAAAAATGAACCGTCGCAGGGAAGTCGTTCGCGCGAAAACTCGTTCTTCTTCTGTTTCATTGATTTATTTGTTTCTTCTTTGATTTGCTCTCGCACAGGTGTTGGACAAAGTGCCAACTGTATCGATCGACAAGACTGACGGTTGCCAGATGTATTTGAGTCCCGATTCCCTCGACGTTGCCATCATCAGCAGTAAATCCAGCGAAATGAACGTCATGCTTCCCAAGGGAAACGGCGATTACGTGAGTTTTCACATTTTCATTGTTATTATAGTTTTTGCCATTCTTTTCATAGAGTCATTCAAAGTGTCCGACATTTTTTTTCTTATTTATTTATATTATATTTACTTGTACGATCGTTGCCATTTCGGTCAAGTGCAAATTCCTTTATCGCATTTATAATTTATTTGCATTTATCAGAGTACAACGAATATGAATTGAAGAAGAAATAAATCGTGCTCTTTGATATATTTCTCAAGACGGAGCATCCGGTGCCGGAGCAATTCAAAACGAGCATCAGCCACAACGGATTGAGCACGACCGCTGTTGACTCGCTCGGATAAAAGCCGAGTCGAGAGGGGCGATACGAAGAAACAACAGATACCCAAAACTTCCGACCGATAGCCTAAAATGAGTCAAGAGAGAACGCTCACCGCCATCGATATCCAAAGTCTTTACTGATATTTTGCGATGGGTTGTACTTGTAAAATGATTATTCGCGTGATATTTATTTATCATTGCCGGCGTCCGGATCGCTTCTTCGTCGAACGCAAATTCTTCGAGCGTTGACGTTTTTTTGTTATTTTTTCGTGTCGAACGAAAATCATGCACGCGCCATCGACTACGACTAATCCGCGATCGCCAGCGTGTCACCTTCGCCCCTTTTCGTCACATTCGGCGACGAGGAGGACGATAAACAAATGTCTCAACGTACAAGCAATCGGAATATTCCGACGACGCGTTTATCGAATTTCTCAGCTATTTCGTAGTCTCTCCTTCTCTCCTCCTCGCTTACAAGTCCGATGGCTCGTATTTTTTATTCAAATTTCCTTTTTAGACGAATTTCTCACTACTCTCCGGTTGGACAAAAGTTTTCAATCTTCTAGGCGCGGACTTTTATACATTTACACCGTTCGTTGTAGCAACGAGAGCAAACAATAAAAACCAGCAAAAACTTTTGTCCAAGCCTCGATTGTTCTCGCGAATAGTTCTCGCGTGATTTTAAGTAATACAATGATAATAACGGTAAAGTACTAACAGCATCAATAATAATAATAATAATAATAATAATAACAATAACGAAGTTTACATAAAAAATAAAACAGCAGAAAAAACGGCAAATGAATTTGTGCAACGTTACGGAATTGCTTGTTGTTTTTGAAACATTGACTCGAAGATTTGGCGAGGGCGAACCGAGTGCTTCCGAGTCACTCGCGTCCTTGCGGGATTTTCTTATCGATCCGTCGTATGCTGATCCCACGAGTAATTCATCTAGCCTACGTATTTAAAACGAAAAGTAAATAAACGAATGCAAAAAATGACGAATATGCGTTGCTTATTTGTCATTAATCCAAGAGTGAACGGTTAACCTCTCTTGTACAATCTTGAAATCGTTGGAAAGTTGTTGAATATTGTTTCTTCACCCCTTGGGACACTTTTCGGAACTTTATTCGCTACGGAAGTACGGGACAATGTTTTTCTTCTCGATACGTTTAATATTATATGTACAGAGTGTCGGCAAACCCGCGTATTCCACGTCTCGGTTTTTTATAAGGGAGTACGAAAACAATAGTGGTAATAATCGCAATATTCGGCGAACCGATGACAGCGAAAAAAAAACATCGACGACGCGGCATCCCGATTCAACAACCAGTCCGTTCAGACATTTCTGCTTTTTTATCTTTTATACTCGCGATATTTGTCGAACCAACGAGGAGTCGAACTCGGCGAATCGTGAAAACGTTTTTATCGTCGCTTTCTCCAAAAGACGATAAATTCGCGATACCATGGATAATTGAATGGTCATAGTTTCAAAATTACGAAGGGCTCCACGATGAATATTTTACACGTAAAATAGTTTAAGCGTCCTCGTAATAATGTAATTTTTTTAGCTCACAAAGCCTGCAAACCGACAGCTCGAAAATCCGTGAATCCGCATTCGTCGAAAGGATTGTGTCAACCGTGGATAAAAAGGATCTTGACAATTCGGACACTCGCGCAATATCGGAAATTTGACGGAACGATAAAAAAAATGTAAAGAAAAGCAAAATGCCAGGCCTCGATCGTAACTCAACGAGCCTTTTGGAGATTCATCGATCCTCAGGCCCTTCCTTGACGCAAGGATACAAAAAAAAATCACGAATAAAAAATAAGTCATTATATCACAAAGAACTACGGGACTGAGGCGTTTCGGCACTCGAGGTGTCTCGGCACTGTCCGTGCCAAGTTCCGCGACGTTTAATCGCGGTGTTTGTTCTATTTGTCTTTTCTTTTTCTTTTTTTTAAAACTTTCTCGTTAAACAGTCTTTCGTTTCGTTTGTTCGTTCGAGTATCGTACGGTTACGCGTATCGCACGCGAGCCCACGTACGTTCCTCTAAAATCCCTCTTTGATCCCCTAGTCTTGAATAATTTGTAAACGGGGAGGCTCATCGATGAGTTCCGGTGGGGCATTCGCGCTCGTCGCTGCCGTCGGAGCATTCGAGATATCCGTTGCAGACTCGAGACATCGGCAAACACTCGCCCAGTGGACATCGGTGGCCCTTGCACGTCGGGATCGACGAAGACGCCTCCATCGTTGACAGCGACATCGTTCGTTCTATCCACGGGATATAATGATGCACCTTGGTGTAGACGCCGGGGCGTCCCGGCCTCGCGCAACCGTAACCGTTCGACGTTATCCCTGTCGTCAAAGATGCATCGCTTTCAGCATTCTTCCACCGTCTTTGTACAAGAGAGTTTCGAGCCAGGTACGACTCGAGAGATAACTAAATTACCGTGCAGGGTGTATCCGTTGTCGGATCCGGAACAGACGAGAGGACCGCCGCTGTCCCCGAGGCAGGCGTCTCTACCGCCGTCTTTGAGGCCGGCGCACAGCATCCCGGAAGTGATTCTGTACAGCGGAAGGAAGAGAGTCTTTCGTCGACACTCCTCGGTCGATATTACCGGAAGTTCGACTTCCTGCAGCGTGTCCGCTGTCGGGACAAAAAAAAAGAAAAAAAAAGCGCGGGTTATCTTTTCCGTGAGCGACGCGTTCGATCCGCGATCGAGTATCGCACTCACGATATATCCTGCCGATTTCGAACAATTGACCCCAACCGGTGACGGTGCAGCTCGTGCCGCTCTTCGGCTCGGAGCTCGGCAAACAGACCGGCCTGACGTAATCACTGAACGTCACCGATCTCTCGAGCCTCAACAGGGCAAGATCGTTTACGAATCCATTGTCGATGTAGTCCGGATGCAACGAGACCCGGTCGAGCGTCAACAGCTGCTCGTGCGGACTCGGAAAACTTGCCCGACGCGTTGCGCCGATTCTCGCTACCCAATACTCGCTCTGGGCGCTGTAACGTTGTTACTTCGACATGATTATTCTCGTCTTACCCGATTGCCGAGGAGGCCGCTGGTTACCGAGACGAAACGCGGCGAACCTACCGATAGAAGCAATGGGCGGCTGACAAAATCCATCGATCGCCTATCAAAGCACCACCGCATTGGTATTCGCCCTCCTTGTAGAGGGCGACTTGCCACGGCCAACTGCCCGCTTCGGAACTACCTCCACCGACGATTCTGCAACGACGCGAATCGTCTCTTCCCCGTTAATCGTTATATCGTCAGGGGCTCGATCGATTCATCTTTTTTTATCGCATTTCAGACACACACGCGTATCTGCGAGGACGCTACGAGCGCTGCGACCGAGTAAACGCGCCAAACTCTAAGCGTCCTTTTCCCGATGCGGTCTTTTTCAAAGCCGAACACGCCCAGATTCGTGACAAAGGTCTTTGTTTACAAAAATTGTGTAATCGCGCGACAAATGTAAACTCGATTCGCGCGCGTGGACGTTTTTTCAACCGATTCGATTGAAATAATTGACGAGACGAGGAGTTCGGGATGCGATGCTGCTTTCGCATCGAAGAATCGCTTACCTCGCTTGAGAAGTTATCTGGGTGCGAATACCGCACTCGAGGTTTTTGCACTTGACACGGAGAACCTCGCCGCTCGGACAGTCGGAAGTTCTGAACGTCAGACTCGTCTTTTCGGTTTGCCTCTCGTTGTAGAAGAGGCTGTAATAGACACGACCCTGCTGCGATCCGTCGTCGTACACTTTTTCCACTCTCTCGTAATCCCTGAGAACGCGTCCAACACATTTTTATGAACTTTTATTGATAAAAGATCCAGGTAATTCATTCGATTTATCGACTGTTTAATTTTTCGTAAGCGATGAAATATGCTTTGTACAAAGCCAAACAAATCAATACTCTTTTTTTCATCGATATTTGACTCACCGATAGGTGATGGCTTTGCAAACGGCTCTGCCGAGATCCTCGACGGTCCATATCGTTCTCTTCTCCTCGAGAAGATTGTCGATACCGCTTAGACAGAGTTTTCCCCATTTGCCATTTTTCCTGATGCTCAGAAAGCCACGATCGCTGTAGCTGTTTATTTCGTTCCGAGTGTTTTTCGGATCAACGAAATTGTCGACGCCGCGGCGATGATCCAGGGAATTTGCATCGTTGGGATTTTTCGCGTTGGACGAGATCTCGCGAGCGAGTGCGACGATTTTTGAATGTTTCCCGTGTTCCGGGTGTTTGGCGACGATTCGAAAAGTCGTTGTCTCGAGTATCGTCGATTCGACGGCCTCTCGATCATCGGTGCTTCCCGTCTCGAGATCTTGGCTCTCTCCTCGTGGCGAAACGTCGCGAAACGCTTCTCGATTCGCATCCGCGGATTCGTAACTTTCCGTCCGCTGATCCGTCGCGGTTGCAAATTCCAAGGACGGCGGGACCCGTTGCCGGAGAAGGCTCTCGATCGGGACTTCCTCCTCGTCGTCGTCTATGAGAGCGGCGCACTTCTTCTCGTCCTCGCCGCTCGCGCAGTCCTTCGCGCCGTCGCACACTTTGCTCCGATCGACGCAACTTTTGCTGTTCCCGCATACGAATTGTCCCTCGGAGCACCAGTCTGAGCGGAAATTCGAATCAATGATGAACGATCGAACGATCAAAGTTACGATCGATCGAACAAACACTACTGTCGAAACAAATATACAGGCTGGAATACACGAGTTTCAACGAATCAATATCAATAAGCTTATGCAAACGGTGATAGTACCGGTACCGTATTACCGGTGCCTGAAAAGTGGGAAAAATAAACGACGAACGGTCTCCCGTATGTTTAATATTCTTCTCGCGTAATTGTCGCGATATCGAGGCCTCGAGCAGCCTCCTCGACTCACCGCAATCGCTCTCGTCCGAATAATCCCAACAATCGGGCGTTCCGTCGCATATCTTGTGGTGAAGAAGTTGCGCCTTGAGAAAATCGGCACACGCGCAGTCGTTCTCGTCCTCGGAATTGGAACACTCGCCGAGCATATTGCAGCGTCCCTCGGACGGCAAACATTTGCCGTCGTTGCAACGAAAACCTCGGCACGATTCTGCACAAAATACCAAGATCCGAGATATACTTGATTTTTGCCGATGATTCTCTCCGATAGGGGGAGACCGATCGATCGATACCGATCAAATTCCATCATCGTCAAGAATAAATGTTTGCGTCGTCTCTTCCTCGACGAAGAAACGGAACGAGAAACGAGGCGCGACGCGCGACGCGCTTCTTCGCTCCGTACGACGGTTAAACGATTGGGGACTTTTTCTTTGATTCGATCGAAAGGGACATTGGCGAATTACCCGTAATCGTCGAATCTCCGTGTTCCTCGGTCGTCGAGTCGATTCTCTCGTCCGATCGGTCTTCAGCTTTGTTGAGGACTTTGGTGAAGATTTGTACGCCGTCGCGACTGAGCGTGAAACTGTGGCCGGTGTTGTTGGCGATCGCCTGTTGGCCAGTGGCGACGTCGGCGATCTTCTTCAACGCGTCGAAATCGACAAAGCTCTGAGCCGATAAAATTTCTTGTGGCCCCGTAGGATCGCCTGGATTGGCCGTTGTGCTCGAATCGTCGCGTCTCCTCTTGCCGGGATCGCGATCGGTACGAACCTCGGCGAATCGTTTGAGCTTCTCGAGTATCGCGGCACCGTCCTCGTGCCCCGATTTTCTGCGATCCGAGTTCTGCGAGGTCCTCGAGTCCTCCTCGACGATCGACGCGGGACGCGGTCCGTGGTCTCGACGAAAAGCCCGATTTTCCTCGGTCATCGAGGTGGTAGCCCGCGACACTTCCGCCCCCGGGTCTCCGCGTTCGCGGCTTTCCTCACCGGAGGTGGAATTCGTTACCTCGAATCTGAGCACCACCCGATCGCTTTTGATTTTCGACGAAACTTTGGTGCTGATCGAAGTTACGACCTCGACGATCGGTTCTTTCGAGATCGAGCCGTTGTTCGGGTCCTCGATCGAGGATCCTTCCGTCGCATCGAGGTCGGACGCCTCCCCTTCTCCGGCGGGTCTCGCGCTCTCGGGAGCCCGATGACCGAAGAGTCCCTCGAGCGGATCGACGTTCTCGTCGGAAAGCGGGCCTGCCTTGTTCGGCCTGGGCCTCAAGGGCCGCCCGATGCCGGTGTTGCTCTTGGCCGGGGGGAGCCTCGCGACGTCCCGGACCACGTTCGCCTTGAGGGTATCGTTGTAAACCTTCTCGCCGATCTCGCGGTTCGAAGGTGCCTCGCTCGTCCGCCGGAGAATCGCGCTCTGTGCAACTTTGTTCGCTCCAGGCTCGTAGGAAACCACGTCGACTTCCACGAAGCTCGAGTTCCTCGAGTGTTCGGTGGGACTCGGATCGGTGGACCGATCGCTCGTATCCGTCACCGTTGGCGACACCAATTTTACACCGTTTTTATAACCGGGGCCCAATACCTCGGAGTACTTCTCGGTGGTAGAGCGTATCAGGACTTTGCCGCCGCCGCCGTCGTCGATCGTCAGTGTCGGCAAGATCGACGCTGGATCCCCCCCAAAAGTCTCGATCTTCCCGGAAAAAGTGGTCCGCGTCCCTTCGGCGGGACCCTTCTCCGTCGATGTTTCCTCGGCGAGGCTGGTCGGGGCGGGCGCGAATTTTTCCAGGAACGCGAGCAGCGCTTCCGGCTCGGGAGTCGTCGAACCGATCTCAACCGAGATCGCTGTCTCCTCGGGGAGATTGCGAAGCGCCGGCGTTATCTTGTCGACGGGGATCGTGTGTCTGAAGGGCTTCGACGTGCCGGGATTCTCTACGAGGCTCGGTTTGGCGTTCCCGTACAAATCGGGGGTCCGGTAACTCGTGTAAACCGGTTCGCGAATGGGTAGACGTTCCTTCGGATCGACTCGCCGGTCCCTCGAGGGATCAGCCGTCGCGGTGTCCGCCGACGCCGGGATTTCCGTTAAACGATTTCGGCCCTCGAGCTCGATTTCTGGATCGAGCACGGGCTCCGCTGTGCCGATACCCGAGATCTTGCTCTCACCGTTCGAATGGTACGAGGCCAAACTCGACTGAGTCGCCCGGTCGGTCGGAAAGTTACCGGTCCGCGTCCCAACGACGCTGGATGTCTGGAAAGCTGGAATTTCGTTTGGCTTTTGTCAAATATGCAACGCGCAACGTTGACAATAAATTTTAAAGCTTCGAAAGCCCGATATCGATTGGAGTTTGAACGAATCACCTGTGGACGTTGTTCCTGGCGGCACTCGTGAGTAAGATGCGGCTTTCGAAGGCTCTTGATAAATTTTTGGTCCGGTGGCGCTCGAGGACGCACCGAGGTGGAGCTCGTAAGTTTCCGGCGGCAACTGGCCGGACACTTCGATTTCCGGCCTCTCCGCGAGCGTTGCTTCGATCGTTTCGTCGAACCCAGGTATCTTGTTCTTAAATTTCGAGTTTGGACGGAAGTTTACCATCTCCTGTGGCACTATTCTGTCCCTCGGGAAATCCGATTCGGCCGGTTCGAAAGAGCTCACGCCCAGAGGAGCGAGACTGAACCCGGTGACTTCCGCTCCTGGTGATCCCGTAGCGACGCGAACCTCGGATCCCGAGTTGATCTTTGGTCTTTGCACTCCGTTGTCCGGTTTTAGGCTTGTTTTCGGTCGGGACGTTGTTACGGGGTTCGAGATCGTTGATGAACCGACTACCGACGCTTCAAAGTCTGGAATTATCGGTTTCCAGGGTGATGTCTCGAGGTCTGGCTTGCGAAAGTCCTTGAAGGGATCGTTCTCCTTCGGAATCGGCGATGCGGCCGGTTCGCTCGAGTCACGCGCCGGCTGCTCCCTCATTTTCGGAGCTGCGGTCGAAGCGGTCGTCATTTTTACGACCGATTCCGTCGACGATGCGGTTCCATTCCCGAGCGGCTTCATCGTCGTCGCCTCTGTCGCGTCTCTAACGAACCAAGACTCCTTGCTGGGCTCTCGATTCTCCTTTTTCTGGCTCACCGTGGCCGAGTCCGCTCGTGTCGCCGGTTTCGGTCCACCTTTCGTCGTCGCGTTGATCTTTGTTGCCTGGTAAGTGCCTTGTATCGTTGGTACGTTACTGAAATCAATATCCGCCTCGTTCGGCTCCATTCTCGTTGGTTTCGTCTTCTGTTTAGTTCCTGCGAGTAAAGAACTGTTTCTGCTCGGTCTCAATAGCCCGTTTTTCGTTATCATGGTATTCCTCTGCTGCTGCTGCTGCTGCTGCTGCTGCTGCTGCTGCTGCTGCTGAAAACTGGGCTTCTGGACCTTGGACGATTCTGCGCTCATTCCTGCAAACACGATTCCCCGCTCGTTTAATCAAACTGTTACTTTCTCCATCTGACTTTTGCATCTGAAATGACTCACGTCGCACTGTTATGGATGTAAGATCAAGTTCCATGTCCTTGAATAGCGAGGAAGACGAGTACGTCTCCTCAGCAATGGTGTCCTGTATCGTCTCCTCGAGGTTGGTCAAGCTGCGCGGTAACTTCCTGCGATCCAAGTAAAGCCTGAAGAATATCTTGAGCGCACCGCTCTCGAATCTGTCCACGATCGTCTCTTTGTACGCGCTACCGAGGATACTCTTCCTAAAAAGCAGCTCCAACTGCAACGACAAATCCATCCTGTTCTTGTCATGTTCTTTTCTCAGGTCCACAAACCAAAGTCACCGAATCAAACGTTGCGAGGAAAAGGCATTTTTTTTAACGAACCGGAACGCTCATTCCCCAATTTAGGAAACAGGGCATTTGCACTCAAAGGGTATAAGGTTCGACCCAATCTTTAAGAAAACAACAGTTTCGAGCTCCCAGTCCCCAAAAAGTTACTTGATCGATCATTTGACAAAATACCAAGACCGAGCACGGTTCTTTCGTGCTCAAAGAGTCACTGAAAAGTCACTTTTGCGAACGCTACATTTTTATTTCGTAAAACCAACTGTTATCAATTGTTAAGTTGTTGTCAATTATCGAGTTATAAATTGTCACAATTGTAATCACCGTTGACGGCACGCGCATCGGGCGATGAAAAGAGTTCAATCAAGTACGGACAAACTTACGATATTTTTGTACTTGCGCTCCTTCTCCCGGAAAACCATGCTCGTGTTTAATTTCAACATTGGATTGTAGTGCTCTCCTTTCGTCACTTTGAAGCTGCATGTAAAACCGACGATTGCTGTACACAAATAAAAAAGCGTTCTTTTATGGAAAATTGATAATCGATCCAAGAAATACTTTCGATAATAATACTAGCTTGCAAACATTTTCTTCATGGAGGAATACGTACTTTTTTCGTTTTCTTTAATACCTTCTCGGGTCAGGTGAAATAAGAATTTTTTTATAATATATTCAACGCATCGACCTCTAATAATAAAAGTGCACTTGAGAGAGGGCATTCCTCGAGACAAAAAAATATCGAATGACAGATTTCGAGTCCAAATGCAGTACCATGGACGTAGGAAAAAGGGTTATAAATTATTTGTTCACTTTAAACGACTTTTTCAACGATACAATTTAATGAATTATTAACAACCTCGCGGAGCTGATGCAAATAGCACGTTTCACTCAATAAATGGCAACTTTTTCTTTTTCTTAACTAGCGTAATTATTTTGGAATTTTCCAATTTGTTAGTCAAGTAAAAAATGATTTAATGATCCGTACGCGTAGAAATTACGGCGGAATCAGTGATCCTCAAGTTTCATTCGCTTGACTTACCATTTTTGGGCTCGCTGCGTATCGCTGAAAGAAATAAAAAGTTTTAATATACACACGGGCCGACGAGTATATTCCCCTTTAGCTTTAACGAATAATCGACGAGGCGCGAGTACGCGGTATTTACTCTATACGTGTTTACTAGGGACGTGCGAAAAATTGACCTTTTTTTTAGAGTCTCCTGTTCAGTAGTTGAAGCAAGGTAATACAAGACCTCTAGCGAATATGAGCCCTCAAGAGGGAGCCGCACAAAAATGTCGATAGTTTTAAACCATATTTGTTATGTACAAGCCAATCACGCGATAAAAAATTTAAATAAAAATCCGATCGTTTAATCGAAAAGTTAATATTTCGTATAGTTAATAATACAAGCAACAATGCAAAATGTATTTCCGAAAATAAAAAATAAAAAACGACGATTTAAAAAATGGATAAAGTCCAAAGAATGTTTCGGTTCACGAGCCAATGGCAATTTATAGAAATAAAGAATCATTCGTGTTTGCGTTGCAACGATAACGCGGGTAATAAATAGCTTTTTGAGGACTCGCCTCGCAAGGACTGTACTCACCACCCATCCAAAAAGCGATTCCGCCGATCGCGAGTACGAAGACCATGAGAATTATGATGAGCGCGATGCCAATCTTCCACGTGGATGCCGAGCGCCCGTGATTCTTGCTCGTGCGCTGCGCCGGTATTCGCGACCATGCCGATCTCGGTGGAAGATAATAATCGTTCTGTACGTCCAAACAAAGTACGTCAAAGTTAATACACGACCGAACGATCGTATCAAGCACCGAACAAACGGTTGTATAATCCACCAATGAATAATGCACAATTCATTCATGTCACTGAAGTGAACGATAAGTTTAATTCAATAAAAATTCTATAATAATATTTTTTAGCATTATTAACAATGTCAATCGAATCGAAACGCGCGAAGATTTAAATCGCAGCTATTTGAACTTTCAAGGGTTCCAAGAACTTTGAGTTTGTCCTTGGCGTAGAATGAAAAATGAACAAGTAACATAAAATAGTATGAGATGAGTATACCGCAATAAAAAATAATACGTAGATGACAATAAAAAAAAATATATATATATGTAAAAAAAAACGCTCCACTTTGCCGGAACCCCCATCCTTGTTCTCCCAACGACGAGGCTAAAATCGTAAGAATCTCCTGTGGCATCGCACAGCTGCTCATTGCGAATGAAAAACTAGCAATTTCTCTCGTGCGACCGTTCCTCATAAATCATAAATATCCCCAATTACACGGATCCCACTGTCGTTTAGTTACAAATTATCCCGTTTAATTGGAACGCATTCGTATAACGGTCCGAGAAACGCACGAGTAGTATTAGATCCGAGTTATTCTCGTTTTCGTAATTTCAAAAATTCGTAATATTACGAATGTAGCGGTAAATGTTACGCCGCTCATCACCACGTATGCAAAGCCTCTTATACCTCTTATCCAGCGGCGTAAACAGCGTTTACGGGGCCCGGGGCGGATGGGAACTCGGGGCCCCAAACAAAATAGGGTATTTTCGAAATGGCACCTTCCATGATTATCCAGCATGAAAATATCTAAATGTATAGTGTATTCAAGGACAATGTTTAATCTCGGTATCGATATGGAGAAATAAATAAATTATAACCGCATCGTTTTCCAAAGTGGCGAGCTGATCTCGCTATTTTCAATCTTTCCTTTTTCACAGTCACAATAAATTAGGATTTTATTCGCTGCGAACTGTCAAGTCTCAAATTAAAAAATCATAAAAATACTGATTCAAGTAGTTTCGTGAGGGTATTTGTATTGGAAATTCGAGTAATTGACAGTACTCTCAACTAATCTGGCTAAGCATGTTTTTGATGACGTAAAATTTTCTATCTTTATTTTATTGGGATTTTTCTTATACAATGATGGACTATTCTGTTCGATCACAAGGTAGGATTAATGCAGCATAGTAAACGATTCGATGACGCTGCTCCGCGACAAATACAAATTACTACATTGTCGTCGAGGTCAGTTAAGAGCACAGACTTATTCAAGTTAAAGTAAAAGTAAAGTAAAGTTGATGACCACCGCTATCGGGAGAGGCTTGATACTTGAAGAAATTATAAAAAAATAAAATTACGTTGATGATGATGTGGCTGAAATTTGTTGTTCAAAATGAGTTTTTTTTTCTGATTTTTGGCACTTTATACTAGTTTTTGAGGGGCCCCCATCTTACCGATTTTTTGAGGGGCCCGGGGCGGACAGCCCCTACCGCCCCCCCACGTAGTTACGCCACTGCTCTTATCAAAGCCACTTTATACCTGTACTACTTTCTACCAACGAATTCATTCGTAGGGGTAGACGTGGGGTAAGACGGGGCAGCGAGGTAAGATGGGGACCGTACCAAAGCCGATGATACAAAATCGCTGGAAAATTGATTTTAACGCCATCTGACGGTATTTAGCAGAACTTGTTAGTGTCGCAAAAAGTTTGATTCATGCTGCGGACGTTGCGTCTCGGTAAGTTTTTTTTCCAATTTTAAGTCGTTTTATCTAATTTTTGGTGTATACAAAGTGCGTGGCTGTTCATAATGTATGGCATACAAGATGTGTAACATAATTTTTTATTAATATTTGTTTGCGTTTGTTTGGGTTGGTTTCAATCAATCAATTTATTTCAGTAGCTTAAAACGTAAAGGTGTAACCGTGAAGTTTATGAATACACTTGTAACAAAGAAACAAATTTCGCAAGTACAGTCCACTTTTTTTTTGTAGCAGGAGGGACATGAGCAGGGTTGGACTTCTATTTGGCGTTTACAGTTTAAGAATGTTTTCAATTAATGAATAATTTTTTAACACACAGCACTATATAATTTTGCAAAAAAACATTGACTACGAAATATAAGTGGAGTCGTTCGCAATTGCAGTTATCGTGGATTATTGGTTTCTCCTGCAATAACCAACGTTTGTGAAATCAATAATTATTCACGTAAGTATTTTAATAAAATAATACGATAAAAGAATACACGCATAATATTATTTTTTAGAATCTTCAAGCGATTCTTGCATTTTTATGCGAGAATTCACCGTACATCATACTGTGTTTCATTATTTCATGTCATCCTGTTATGGAAAACGATGCAATGAAAAATTAGGATTGTTCCGCTTCGAGTTGCGGCATCGGTCGTAGACACATAAAGCGTTAGTTGGCATTTTCAAAACTTATTTAAAAGCTAAAAAGTTAAAGGGCCCGCCGGCCTGTCACAAGAAACTCGAACTCATTGTCAGCGAATACTCGTCGCAAGAGCGGGTAGAGGGGTCTTATAGAGCTGTGCGTGTAAGGCGTAAGGATAAGGTGTAAGAGAGAGAGAGAGCGAGCGTGTCCCCAGCGAGAACGACCGCACGTGTTCCCAGCGTACAATACCTATAAGCGGAAGCAAGACAGAACCGTGTCCCCAACGTATGTAGGGGAAGCCTGCAAGAGGAAGCGAGAGCGACAATAGAAACTGCCGTCAGCGCGGCTGATCGAGAACGACCTATGGGGACATGTCCCCAATAAAATTGGCACATCAAGTCCTCAAGGACTGCCCTTCTATGTACGTCTGAATTCGTTGTTTCTACAGGCTGTTTCCAAAAACCACCAATAGTATCGCTATTTCTGCCAGAAGTGGTTATCATGATCCCTAATAACGAAACAGAGGTTATCGATCCAGAGGAACGGATAATTATTGTTGTATGTTATTGATGATCGTCAACGATTCCGATTAAAGTGTCCCACAGCATTGAATATTCGCACTTTTGAGAAACGCGGGAAAATCTCCAACTCGAGGTAGTACTAGCGGAATTATTGGTCAACGGTATATCTATAATTTTTTGAATTTGAAGTTATGTTCGGTGATCGTCGACCATCCTGAGCCGTCCTGTCAGAACTTGCAATATTATCGGTGGTGTTTCGGACACCCCGTAGATGCACATATACAGGGTTACTGGTAACTCGACGTATTCCTTGCAGGGCGTCATAGCAGGCTTAAAATGCAATAAATTAAGCCACCAAATGTTCTACCGAAGCTCAGTAGTTATTTAGTTAGGGGAGAGTCGGGTAGCCCCGGCCGGCGGGTAGTGTTCACTTTAATGGCCACCATTCATTAAAAATAAAGGGACTTTTACAGTCTGTAGTAATGACTGTAAAAATCCCTTTTTTTTAACGATTGGTGGCCGATAAAGTGAACAGAAAAAGTAAATTTCCTAAAAACAAACAAAATTATCACAAAGAGTAGTTGAGTCAGAGGGAGTTCGTAATTTTTTTTTAGATAGGGCTCAGGGTCCCCTATCGGACAATACAAGGTTGCCCATTACTTACGCCACACCCTGTATATACGCCGCGGGAAGGGGGGGGATGTACTGTTATGATAATATCTGTCACGGTTTCCTGATGTATGTGCGCGCTCGAAGGAAAAACGTCGGGGCGTCCATTCACCTCTTACGAGCGCAAGAGTCCGAGTCATTTCTTCTCTATGATTAAAAATTAAATGGGACGGGGAGGAGGTCGGAACGAAGAATGGGAGGACCAACGGAAGAAGAGGCTCCGAGTCGTTCCGACGAGATCGCACTTTCGAATTCGTTGTAACGAGGATCGTAGAGCCGCCTAATTTATTGACGCAACCCCTATGTAATATCTATAGACGGAACGTCTATACACGAAACAAGGACCCGCGTACTGCAAATTGAAGAAAAAAACCCATTTGAAAAAACGCAATTTTCATCGCGGACCGTTCGATAAACTCGTTCTGGCGATTCAACAACCATTTCAAAGCGTAATGCGATCCTGAAATATTACAACCAACGAAACGAAAAACAACAACAATGATTATAATAATAACAATTGTGATAATTATTATTCCTCGTGTCACTCGTGCTTATAATAACAATTTATAACGACAATAATAATAATAATAATAATAATAATAATAATAATAAATAAATAATAAATATAATAGGAATAGCCGAAGAACGAAAAGGAGAGCAGGAAAACGATGAAAACGAAGAAAAAGGAGAAACCGCCTGCACGGCAGGATGACGCGTCAGCCCCGAGTCGGATAAAGACTAAAAAGTAACTAGTCGAAACGGTACGCGGATCGGGATGTGGTTTTTCGGTGCGGTCACTTGAGGAAAAGCCACTCGAAGCTCGCGAGTAGCCTTTCGAAGCTTTTTTCACTCGATGAAAAAGACACTGACGGCAACAATGATAGCAATGATAAGGGCAACAGCAGTAATGCAATTTCTATTCTTTGGTACGCGATAGTTTACAGTAATGTACATAGGAGTAGTAAATTTGAAAAAAGCGTCGCGGAATGCTTGTAAAATGTTGGCAGGGATGATAGAAAAAGGTCCGATTCGATATGGGAAATTGGTCACGTACCGTCGAGCATCTCGGTACTACCATTATCGGGAATGTGCTGTTACCGTGAACACAAAATAAGGGTAGGCAACGGGTGATCCACCGTTATACATTTATCGCTTATCGGATGAAGCCAAGCGACGGAATTACGTACGCGTGTGTACCTACGTATGAAAAAACTCGTTAAAAAAACAACGCATCGAGAGAAGAAAAACAAAGAGAATAAAGGTAGTAGCGAAAAAAAAGTAGGAAGGCGAAACGGCGCGCGAACGATTCTTTTCGTCGACGGCACGTGCACGGCCCGTCTCTTTTCCGGCGTTCCATCCAGCGCCGACATCATCGTCCATCGGAGCTTTGCACGACTCGTGACAAGCGCTCCAGTGGACCAGTCTACCTTGGAACAGCGAAGCGCGACTAGGGAGTGGAGTATAGGAAAGGCTTCAATTTTCAACGGATACTACGTAAAAGCCGAACAATACGAGAAAAATGCCAGGATGGCTCGTCTCCGAGGGACACTCTTCCGTAGCATCCTCGCGTTCTCTTTCTTTCCTCGCTTCCTTTTCTTCTCCCCGTCTTTTTCTGCCTCCTTTTCTTCCTCTTCTTCTTCTCCCCAACCGGGACGCATTTATAGCTCGGATCGGAGTGACTCCGGAGCCCGACAAAGCGGCGCGCCGCAAATGACTCATGAGATATATGGACGCGCATCAACGTATATATCCGTGTTACACCGTGAAACGAAAAGCCCAAACTTTACGATTGTATAATGAAGCGTAATGAGAGCGGTCGCCGGGCAGTGCGCGCGGCGATCCATACATACACGAGAAGAAGAAGAGTGAAACGAGGAAAACGACAGCAGCGTAGGCCGAGTCCAGGGGTTACGGTTTTACCGGAGGGGGATGCCCGGTAGAAACGGTTCGACTCGTCGTCGACGGATGAAATTCATGAAAAACCTAGTCGCTGGCAACAGTCGATGGGACTTCTTTTGCCAAATAAACAAATGAAATACACGTCAAACGTCCCTAAATGTGCAAGTTAATGAAACCGAGTCCTCAAACGTACTCCAAGCAGGTATGTACGCTCTCGACTTCCGCGGATCGCGTTGAAACGTGAAAAATTAAAAAAAAATAAAAGATTTCAAAAGGAGGGATTATCGAGACATCACGGATTATGAAATGAAATAAAAATAAAGATCGAGTACTATCTTCGGTCCATCTTTGAAGTACCTCATTGGCCATCGTTATTTCTTTCTCTATTAGCGGTGCGACTGGATCGTTGATTGCCACAATTATGATGGTTTTATTCGAAATATCAATAAAGTAGGTATTCGTTTGCAATGAAAATGGTTGTTTCATTCGCGATAGTTTCCCGACGATTGGTCCTCAAACTAGGTCCGTCTCTCCCGGTCTCCCCTTTACAGTTTTTCACGTACAAATTATTCCCAAAGCTTTCCCGTCACCGGGTAGTCGTCGCTCGTTCGATCCGACGTTCCGTTCAACACCTATTCCGATCTGCGCTCTGCCGGGTTTCGCGAGGACTCGGGGAAATTGGGAAAAAATTGCTTTTCAGATATGTACGTAAACGAGATGCGGCTGGTCAAGAGCGATGAAAATCAAGAAATCGGATATAAAGCCCAGAATCGTGTGTTTACCCAGGAACAGGGGCGTGACTCGTCTAAATATTTAATTAGATGTGCCGATATATATTTTGGCCTAACTAAAAAGGATGTTATGAAATTGGCATACGAACTAACCATCAAGTGCGACTTGTCACGATCTCGGACTTGGAATGACAAGGAAATGGCTGGCGAATAATGGTTTCGCATGTTTGTGAAAAGAAATCCTGAACTGTCGGTACGCGTAGCACAGGCTACAAGTCTTTCCAGGACGACTAGCCTTAACAAGAACAACGTAGATGTTTTCTACGAAAATTTGGCTAAGGTTGGACCGTTATACATTTGAGGCACAAAATACATATTATATAATGTTGATGAGACCGGCATAACTAGGTATTTTTTCTGTGCCAAACGGTGCTGAGAGAGCCGATACTCGGAATGATCTTTTTTTAAACAATAATGCCGCCAGCAGCGGGCAAGTTTCTCGTGAATATTCGAAAAAAATATGATAATTGTGCAGAAGCATGTAACGTTGATAAGGTTCGAGCATTGTTGAGGCAATGAAGAAAAAACGATTTTTTGAAAATCCTGGTGACAGGGCTATCCCTTGAGATCGCTCCTATCGTCCTCGATGTTTGTCCAACCTCACGCTCGAAAATCGCACGCTCGACAGTGGTCGGATCGACGATGAATCAGTGCTCACGGTGCGGAGCGACGAGGGAAAAGTGTGCGATAATTATAGAGCATAGGAAGAATAAAAATGACGGCGCACACGTAAGCGATTTACGCGATGAAACACTCAACAGCTCCGAGAATCGTAAGAGGCGAGGTCTCGTGAGCGCGCATTAATTTTTATTCGCACGAAGACACCCGTGGAGCCCGAGAATGCGACCGTGTCGGTACTCGCATAATCACGAGACCATTGTGGCCTCGAATGTTCGAGCCTCGATTGACATACTCCTCGCGTACGACCCTGGCGCGATCGAGGATACAAATATAGTGTATTTGTCGCGAGAGGGAGAGAGAGGGAAAGAGAGCGGCCAAGTTTGCCGGTCTGACCAGCTCAGGACACTCTGGAACTGGACAGTGTTGAATCCCCTTAAAAAAGGTGTGCAAAACGCGTGCCGTTCGCGCCGTTTCATTCGGGTGACCCGACTCCCCTACTCGTCTCCCTTGCGTGTCGTATAATTAATCACGCCGTTCAAAATTGCACAGAGATCGAACGAATTCTTACAAATTTTGGGCTCCCGCGTAACTGGGTTGTACACGAAGATTCTTTCTTCTTTCGATTCTTTTCGAGAATTGCAATTTCGCGATGACGGAGAAGAATGGCAAAGAGGTGTATTATCAAGGGGGCACTCCACCGTGACGCCTCAAAAAAATTAATTTTTTTTATGCATTCTCTTCCGGTAAATATTTTTTCAAATATGTGTACAAAAATTTTTTTATAATTAATAAAAATATGACAGATTTGCAGCACTCTCGTTTGCAATTTGAATCAAATTTTTCTCGACGCATCTTTTCGTCGAATCGGTGCGGCACGACAACTTGAGTTACAATAGTCGGATATATTACATTTTTGCATGAAATTTCTTATTATCGCGATAGCTATCTGTGCGCGTAATCGTTTCTTTGAATTACTGTTTCTTTAACTATCGTAATGAAAAATATCGATCGAGCCATGTATCGAAAAAATAGGAAAAACCGTTATGCCTAACAATAGCGACAGTAAGGTAGATAAAGGGCACATTTAATACCATTTTGTTTTTTCATCTCCAACGGAAACATTACGAAAATAGTAATTGGGGATTATTGTTGCAGGACGATAATTAATGTTACGTCGATTTTCATAAATTCTACGGAGCAAAAGATTGAATTTTGAAATCGTTGTAGAAACGTGACACTCTGGAGTTTCTGTTCTTTGTTTCATCGGAGAGCACAATCGGCGAGAAGCGATGGGGCGAGGACGAAGCGGATAACCGCGGCACAGGTGAAGGAAGAGATTGAATGGAAAAAGAAAGAGAGAGAGAGAGAGAGAGATCGAAACACTTAACTCGCGATGCCGAGCATGGCCAACTACGATGATCGCGAACCGTGGTAACAGCTATGAGAGAAAAACTCGAGTGCCGAGCTCATAATGTTGTTCGTCATCATCATCATCATCATCGTCATACTCGATGGCGCTGTACACTCGTGTAGACGAGCAGATATAACTTTATTCATTCGGAGATGAAAGCAAAAGAATAATAATTCTTCGCGAGGAAGAACGGAAGCGAGCCGAATGAATATTAATAAAAAGGAATTGTTCCGATCCAAAGAGCATTCGTAATCGAATTAGTATTCCCATGTCTGTAGATATATCCATACCAGTCGTCATCGCCGCTGTCATCGATTCGAAATTGAAAAGGTACGCGTATTGTTTCTCTCTAATGAAAAATCAGAGCCATCCGTAGAGATACAAATGTATAACGTCACATACATGGTGGTCGGTTGTTCGATCTGTTCCGTGAAAAGAAATAAAAGGATCAAAAGCTCTGTCGAGTAGAGGTCAAAGTGAAGTACTTACCGAGTTATGACGGTGTTACGATTTTTTTCACTCTCAAAAATAAACAATCTCAAATGGCAAATCTATACTTGAAAAAAAAAGATTTTTAACAAACGATTCCCTGGACACAGCTAAATGACACTTGCTGGTTTTATTCTTCGCGCAGATGCGTAAGTATTGAGACAAGTTGTAGAAAAAAAAGCCATGCAATTTTTCAATGCCGAAGGGATTTTTATGAAAGTAGACAAATTGGATGTACAGAAATATCAAATGACTGAATTTTTTATGAGAAGACTCTGCGGCTTGCGAATCATAGAGATTCTTTACTCATTTAGAAATTGTCTATCGATCCGACGTTCGATCGCCTTCCGCCTCGGCGATCCAATGTCCGGAAAAATGCTAGGACCAGCGATGATAACTGGAGAGGGAATTATCCAATAACGTTCGGAACTGGGCCAGCGATGGCTGGATGGTTGGGGTACGTTGGGATACGTTGCGATACGTAGGAGGGATACGTTGGTCCGGTAAGGGCTCTCGTATCAATACCAGAAACAACAAATTATATAATCAGGTACAAATAATTCGATAAGTAAGTAAAATTCTGGTGGTATTTTCCGGTATATACGCTTATCGAATGGAAAGGCATTCCACGGTGCGGTAATCGCTCCGAGTATCGGCGATGCGCGAAACGACTCGACTCGAAGTACCGGTGAAGCCCAACCCCAACCGCACATTCGTCCCTGTCCGTTTATTTATCAGCAGAATTAACATTTTCAGCGGAAAAACGTCATCGTACTCTTTATTATTCCCATTGACTCAAAGATATACACGTGAGTTGCGGATAAGGGAAAAAACAAGTGCAGAGTGGCGATAGAGATCGCGGCGTCTTTCTGGACATACACGTTTTTGCTCGCGCGAATACTACCTGCCGAGAGTGAATGAGAAAGAGAGAGAGAGAGAGAGAGAGAGAGAGAGAGAGAGAGAGAGAGAGAGACGAACTTTCCGAGCGAGTACGTACAGTTGTGACCTTCGAAACGAAACGAGGGGGAAGATGCGCGATGATATTTCTGGCGCGCACAAACGCACCGAGAGAAAGAAAAGAGCCGGGAGAGTGCAAAGATCTCTCAAGGACGCGAGAGGCTCTTGATCTCGTCCTTGTCTCGCTAATGAGAGCCTAGACTGTAAACGAGACTGCGAGCCCAAGACTCGTTCATCTCTGGTCTCGCTCTCCCTCTCTCGGGCTCCCTCGGTCCCCCATTATTGCAGCGCAAGTACTCGCGGCGGTCTCGCGCAATCCCCCGCGGTATCCTCACCAAAGCGCACCACCGTCAGAGACGCGCCTCCGCTCCCAACTCCACGCATCTGGATCGCGAACGTTCGCTCCTCAGACCCGTCACGACGCCTACAGGTCGATCGATCCCCAACGATTACGACCTTCCGGCCGGAAGCCCACCCTTCCCGAGAAACCGCCCGCTCCGGTGCCCTCCGCGCGTTTCGCGCCTATCCGACTTTTTTTATATTTTCCGAAAAAAGCACCTCCTTTTTTTTTCAATTTTCTCACCCCGTGGCATTCTGTTTTCTCTTCTCCGTATGTACTTTCCCTTCAAGGTAGTACCAGCTTATTCATCAGTCAACGGTACATCTATACTCGTTGTTGGTCTGAAAATAATCAATATTGGCAATAATAATTCATTTATTATTGCCAAAAGTGAAGTACGAAAATAGAAATCGGCTCAAGACCCAGGAGTCTTGCCAACCGCCATTTCCTAAAGTTGTTCCCAAAAAAATGACGAACGTCGATCGTTCGAACCGTCTGGCCACCTCGGCCGATCGAAAAATGGCGATTTCAAAAAAGATCCTCCGAAACTGCAGATTGGGGATCTCGAGGCTGATCGAAGAGTTTTATTTTTCGGGACGTGCGTACCTTGGCTCACTGTTGCGGTCACTGTTTCCGTATTAAGCGGATTATTCCGTATCGTGTATTCTTTTTAAATCCAACAATTTTCCAAACGAGATGACCTGATCCATTGATTTTCCGAAGAGCAGTTGAAAAATTGGCGGTCGAAAGCGAGTGGTCGGTTTCGTTGTTGGAACGAGAAGCGTGGAGCGGCTCGGGCTCGTTGTCGCGCTCGCGCGGACAACATCCGGTGTCGGGACCGGACGAGCACGCAGGAATGTCAATGGTCGGGGATCGGGGCCTGGAGGACTTCCGGCCCCGGAGGGAGCTCTCACTCCCGCGTCCTCGTGTATGCCCCCGCTCTTGCCACGTAATACTCACGTGCCGCTTGGTTGTCCTTTGTGCGGCGAACGTGCATTTAATATTCGATATGCAATCCCGTTACGACGCAACCTTGAGATTTGGAGGTACGCGACTCGAGGCGACGGACCGAAACTCCCTCGGGAATCCGAAGGTCCCGAATCGTTTCGGCCAGTCTATTTGCATTGTATTTACGTGTCGACGCGATCGATCCATCTTTCGAGACAATTTGTTCGTTTCATTTGCAATTTTAGGCGCGAAAAGCTGCTCGCGAGATACCTTGCTAAACAAACGGGCCCAAGTTTCGGAAAAGCGAGTGCGGCTTTGCAATAACCCAAACAAACAAACAAACAAACAAACAAACAAACACAAATCCCAACCGAAACGAACAAATCAATATCCAAACGAACCCAACGAGGAGCTCGATTCAACGAATCTATACCCAAATAAAACTAAACCCAAACGACTCCGACAAACTCAAACCAGCTCGGGTAATCGCGTAGATTGGGTTTGTTTGGCTTCGAGATGTTGAGTCGTTCAACATCTCGAATGTTACGTATGTGTATGTAACCACCGATAGAGGGAAGTTGAAACGATCGATACAACAGAGTGAAACCAGCATACAAAAATGCTGAGGACAACTCGATAGGCTCATTGCGTTTTTGTATCGATAATACAAAAAGCTCAAATAGCCAACAATAAAAATGCACGTGTATCAGTTGTAAATCGAGATACACGAACGATAACTCGATAAAAATAAAGACAAAATCTCGTCTCTGAGAGAAGATACACAAAGTTATGAAACCCGGGAGGAGGAGAGCGCGAGGAAGAGAGAGGAAGAGAGAGGAAAAGAAGAGGGGTAGGTACACGGGCACACTCTCTCCATATTCCGGGTACATTGAACCTAACTGTGACGGGCCCATTGTACGTTGTGTGTGCAAGCCGTAGCGCGGACGAGCGTGATTGTATCCCACTGGGTTGGGCTCGGGCACACTCGGCTCTGCTATTGTGCCTTGTTCTCCAAATCGGAGGAAAATAACAACCTTAATAAGAAGAAAAGCCAGGAAAGGAAGATTATTCGCGAGAATGATAAAGCGCGAATACCTACAACCGTTTCGATCTCTACGTGATTTTGTTTGGGTTTGTTCGACCCATCCGACGCGTTGCCAAACTTTTCGCAAATGAAGACAGGGATGGCCAACATTTTATAAAATATCAATGTGTATCTATCGATATTTCGAATATCGATAGATATTCGAATAGTATAGGGTGTCCTAAAATCAAACGACAATATTAGGTGTAGCAAAACGAATGGCTATCCACGACTTTTCCAATAGACGGCTTCGATACAAGGCCGATCGGGTTACATCGGATGACCTTGGAAATATGAGATTTCGCACTGAACCCGAACAAACTTTTGTGACAGTGTATTGTACTTTTCTGTTTTCAAACTCATCAAATAATAGATGTACCGTTGGCCGGTCAAACCTCTGGTACTACCTTCAATCGAATCTTGGATTAACAATGAAAACATTATTTTTTAATTCGAGTAGGATCCACCCAAAATACTATTTTTGATATTGGATGGTGAATACCGAAATACATGGTTTATTCTGAAAACATACAAGTACTTTGACTGATTTGTATATCACAACGATACATTCGAATACATTCGAATACATTCGAGACTTGTTGAAAATTGGCTGGACGTGGTACTCCGAGTCAACGAAAAAATCGGTTTCGCCTCGGAAGTGCGTGCCGTCCGGCCCGTGCCCCAGACCTCGTTTTTTCAACGCACGACGAGGACGTTCTCTTTCTACTCTTTTTCGCGCACAATTCGGCACACTCTGTCGGAACGATCTCCACGAAAGCACAAAATTCATATTTATTCGCAACTGAATCAATTTTTCACTCGCAGAATTATCACTCGTTCTTCGACTTGACTATTAAAATTAAATTGAAAGGCTATAGATATGAAACTCGATAGGTGAAAAAAGAAAGAATATTATCGACACGGTGAATTAATTGAAATAATACATAAAATATATTCGATCGATCGCGACGGAACACAAATTTATGCTCGAATATTTCACCCCCCTCGGCGGCGAATCCCGTGCGCGTTTTTTCCGCGATTTTTTAACTGTTTTTATTATTCGAGAGCCATACGTACGCGAGCACGGAATGTCTCACCTCGCACGATCCGTTAGGCCATTACGAAAGTACGACGAACTCAAGGATACCAACGACGGAGCGGACGAGAAGAAAAAAAATGACAAAAAATTAAGGAAACGACGAGTACGGGTGTACCGATTTTGCGTGTTCTCCAAGTGATTCCCTCGTCACCGAATTATACTCGAGACAGAATCAACCTCGATGAGTCGCTTGAATATTTCACACGAAATTGTTAGACGAATTAATTCCCAAAGACGAAATTGTCAGACGATTAATTTCTAAAGACGAAACAATTCCTAAGTTACTCCGCGTTGACCGAAGTATCATTATCCGATTTATCGATACAATGAATTTCATGTACCTACTATTGGTACATAAATTGTTTCTCGCAATTATGACGTAGGTATTTGCTGTTTCAAGTCCACTTTAGAGGTACGATACGACGAAGGGATCATCATTATGGTTGTCTCTTCTATCACCATTGCAAAGAGAAAAAATAATAGCGTTTCTAATTATTTTCATGTTTCTGGCTATTATAATCGGTCACTCGGATTCGCTTTGCGAGCACGAGGTCTGATCCCGCCACCGTTGTAGATGAGAAAAAAAAGTCGAAGAAAAAAAAGGACGACGAGCGAGCGCAAAAGCGATAAAGAGGACGAGAGACCGAGACGGCGAGGATGAAAAAGAAAATAAAGCGATCGGAAGATCGAGGTTGATTCTGCATGCTCGAGAGCGAGCTTCGGAGAGTACTCTTAGAAAAAGCACGCTTCGTACGTGTGCAAGAGGTGAATTATAATATGGGCGTGTCTTCTCGCGCCAGTCGAGAGTTTAATTCCCACGGAACGTAACGATCACTCGGGACCTCGAGATTCGTCGAGTCAAGGCGAGATCCCTCGACGCGTGCTCCAAGAGTCCGAGAGCGTCCGAGCGTCCGAGCGTCCGAGCGTCCGAGCACCCACGCGACTAGGACACTACGCTTCTTCAAAGAGATTCAACATTTTTTTCAAAATACTCCCTCCGTGCTCCCGGTAAGCTCAGACGAGACGTCTGTTTCAATCAATTGAAGTAATAATCAAATTAAAAAAAAAAATGAAGTTTCATCATTTTTTTTAAATTCATTTTTTCGTCACTGGTAGGCGCCGTTGGCACTTTTTTACCCGTCCCTTTCCTTCTCTCCCTATTCAAATTTCTACCGTATTTGTTGCCAAGGGTACGGGAACTGTGGAAAACCCGTACCGGCACAGGCGGTCGTGTATTCGTTTGATTTCTCGGTGTACAGACCTTTTTTGTCGAAGCGTGTGTACCAAGGCTTCGGAAAAATCGGCCTCCCGCTGACCGTTCGGAGCACGGCTAAGCGCTCGAGGACTAACCGTTTCTAGCGTTTTCCATTCATCGTTACGTTAGTCCGAGACAAGATAGAGCAAACCTCGATCTCGAATTCGGTGAGGGTTTGATTTTTGTTTCCTGGAATGAGAAACGACCTACAGTGACGTTTCGATGCAAAGGGTTGGGCTCTGCGCGTTCCAAGTCTAAGGATATTCGTGGACTCGAAACTCTACGGGTTCCAGCTTGAGCTGGCATTAAATTCTCCATATTCACTGGCCGAAGACCCGAAGAAGATTCCCCTCTTGTAAAGTTTCTTCTTTTCGTTGTGCTCTCCTAGGGGCATCTTTCTCACTCTCTCCCTCTCTCTTTGCTCTCCGATGAGCCAGGGAGCTCGAGATATCGATCCCGTGAATGGGCTCCCAAGGTAGGACGAACCCGCGCTTTCTGGCATCGCGTGCAACGGACCCCGACCAGCCATCAAGATCTCCGCTTGCGTTGCATACCTGAGAGACCCCCCCCCCCCTCGTCGCTCTCTCTCTCTCTCTCTCTCGCTGTATATACACGTATACGGGCGTATACGTATAAACGCACCGACTCCACCCATTTATCCGTCTATCTTTCTTTCTTCGTCGTATCGTATAAATACAGGGTTTCTCAAAAACCAACGACAATATTGCAAGTTCCAAGAGGCCGGTTCACGGCGAACCGGAATAACCAAACGAAACAATGAAAGTGTCGTAGCTCTCGAGATACGCGTACTTTTTTGACACTCGTGGAAATCTCTACCTATTTTCGGGCAATATTTCGCACGTTACGCGTAATAAAAAGAAATGCTCTATTTTGTGGAGTCAACCGATCACAAAACTGTCGGAAAAGTTTGTTCGGTACGAAATCTCCTCTCTCTAACGCCACCCGGTGTAACCCGATTCGACCGTTGTCCAAGCATTTTTGGCAAACATTTGTAGTTATTTCGAATCGATGCAACACGGTTCTCGATTGGTCGATTGGTTTGTTATTGGTAGCGCGAAAAAGAAATATATATTAAAAAAAAATGCGAAATTGCGGCGGCGATACGTGCAATATTGTCTCAACCGCTGGGCGTTAACGAATTGCAAAAAAGTGCGTACGTATATCTCGGAAACTATGACGCCGTAGTCATACCTGTCCACTCCGGATGATGACGAGTCGCGGACTCTTAGAAATTGCCGTATTATCGTTTTTGGGACACGCTGTATACAGAGTGAGCCTCGTTTCCTGAGAGCGAACGACGCGTCAGGTGCCCCGCCTTCGGGCCACCTGATTCCCAATTCCGATCAATATCGAGCATGTGAGTTTCGCGATCTCGAACCTCTTCAAAACTTGTTCCAAGTATTATCATTAAATAATAACAGTAACGACAACACCAACATTATCGGTAATAATAATAATCGCAAGATCCGAAGAAGCGAGTTGCCGAGTTGACCAATCGGATCTGATGCAACAGTGATAAGTACGAAGACGATGAGACACGGTTGCAACGATAACGGAAAGAATACAAATGATGTTAATATAATAATAATAATATAAAAATGACAATCACGATGAGAGTGGGATCGATGGGACGGAGAGTGGTAACGGGGACGAGAGCGGTGTCACGGTAAAAATGAAAACAATATTGAGAGTTGCGGCAACAACGGGAAGGTTGTTACAAAAAATTATAGAGTTTTGATTCGTAGCATAGATAAATGACAAGAGAAATACCCGTGCGGAAAATGGCCGCTATCCATGCAAATAAAACTGGATTGCGATAGAAAAAATGGAGTTTAGAAAAAAGCAGCGATCTCGGGCGAGCGCTGAAACTCGAACGTCATATTCGAAGAGTCGAATATCCTTGGCCTACGGTGCTCGTGTTTCTAGTTCAAGTTGAACATTCCGGAGATGAGGTTGCTCCCTTCTCCGGGCTGAGTCTCATACGCGGCAATTACAAATTCGCGATAGGAGAGCTCGAATCGTCCGGTATCCTCTCGTGATTCGAGGAGCTCTCGCGGCTCCGGTGAGAGGCAGGGACGACGCGTACGCTCGGACACATACGCGGAAAGGCGCGAGCGCGGTAGGTCCGCGAGATCGTTTGGTATTCCGCTCGAAGTATGCCAGCGAAATAACTGTACAGCCGATGCGCCCGCACGGGCTCGCTCATTCCCGCGGGGCTAGGCGAGAGGAACCTTCGCTTTGTATACATCTTGCATTAGCCGCCCGTGCATTATTTCATTTTTCCACGCCGCGCGCCCAGGCTTTCACGGAGTCACAAAAGAATTATGGAAACTGGAATGAGGCTTCGTGGAAAATCGAAGGAGAGGAAGGAGAAGAAGAAGAAGAAGAAGAAGAAGAAAACGAGCAACAACCAGAAGAAACGGAACAACGACGATTCTCGGCCGAATAATGACTAAACGTCGTTTCTTGTATTTGAGGCATTTCTTTCCTCTGTCGCGTAAACTCGTTTCGTTAAGCACATCCGTCCGTATTCTTCTCCCGTGCTCTCGTTTCTCCGCCAAGAAAGATGCGCGTCGAATCCAACTATCGTTTACTTATTTATTTAACTGCGCTTTTGGCTGACATCAGGAAATCCATGGCCATGGAAAGATGAGATCTCGTACCGAACAAACCGTTCCGACACTTTTCCGAACCGTTGACTCGCTCGTTCTTGATTGATCGAATCGAGAAAATAATGGATTTTTTTACCGCGGCTGATAGCAGCTCAGCAGCACGGACGACGAGTGGAAAATTCAATTGGGTCCCAACGACGGCGCACTCCCGGTGTGCGGTGTCCCCGAGGAATCCTCGTACCAACGCGAGTGCACACCGAAAACCCAACAACTTTTTGGTAGGTGAAAGGGATGGAAAAAAAAAAGAAAGGAGAGCCGGAACAAAGAAGCGCGCGGTCTTGGGAGTTTGTTCGGGTATCGAACCGGTCGATGCGCCAGCCGCGCGCTGCCGAGCGGTCACCGCTCCGAGTTTCGGCCGAGATGAATCCGGCCGGTCTCGATGTCTCACCGGAGCCGAACTCTGCCCGCGTATCTCAGAGTCGGTTCACGCGAGTACGCGTCAAGTGAAAATTGCTTGCATCGGCGTAACCCTGAGCGCTGCTGCGGTCGCGTCTCGTAGTTACACGTACAGAGGACTCCGCGGAGATGTCGGACGCCCCAGGGAAGAAGGGACTCTCCTTCCTCCTTCTCTCGCTTCCGACGCCGCGGCTCTTCTCTTTATCCAAAGACCAATTTCTCTGCCCCTTGTGCTCTATCTCGTTTATCCCCAGCCCGCGATCTCTCACCTTCACCGATGATAGAGCAGCCTGGGAAGAATTCGTCGTCGGGTGGACGCGAGTGAGACGCCAGGGGAGCGTCGCTTCTGACGCAACGAGTATACGTCCGCGTATATCTGTATATAGATCCGGAGAGCTTTGCACGGCGGCGCGTCGCTCGTCCGGGCCGAGCCGCGCTTCGTTCCGGCGAACCAACGGAAACCATCATTGGTACGACCATCATTGCTGTCTGTCTTTTAAGATTCAATTTTTTTGTTTGCGTCCTCGAAACGAGGATAGCGGGTCCGATCGAAACGTCCCCTCGTGACACGTACCGCGCATCGATTGCTCGCGGTTGACGCGGCAGATCCAGTGTCCGGACCAAACGCCGGAACGCGCGTCCTTGTTTCCGCAACGAAACAAAATATAGCCGACCAACGGAATAGAATTGTCAGTGACGCTGTAGCGCCGGCTCCGTGTCTGAGTTATTCCGAAATTTGTTCAAACATTTCGCAGTTTCAAAGTACTCCCAATTAGCGATAGTGACACGTTTTATCACACGAATCGTCGTGTTTGAAGATTAATTTTTGGTTAAAGACGGCTCGACTCGACTGGTTTTGGTTTGGGCCTCGCGCCACCGCTGCATCGTCTCCGGTGCTCGATCGGGCGCCCGATAAATTCCTTTGCGCAGGCACGTTACAGCGGCTGCGTAAGCGCTCGGCCGCTTACGCAACTCTCGTCCCTGCGAGTCGGCAAGGCCAAGGTTTCTCGAGCTCTCGTGCGCACCGCTCCACAACCGCGATCCCGTCGCTTCATTTTTTCAACTAAATATATATATACACATACACATATTCTTGTATACGAGATAAATCGCTGGAATCGTAGTACCGGAAGAGGTCCCCCGCTGGAGCAGGATCGAACAGGAGCCCTTCATTCGTTTCGATCGATATTGTTTTTATTAACGCGCGTTCGTATTTCGAGCGACACTGAGAAAGAGCGGTCACTCGGAGTATGGTTATTCACCATACGCTTCGACCGATCCGAAGCCGACACTTCCGAGCTCTTGGTGATACTCGAGCTGGGCGTCGGAAACTAGCAAGAATTCGGGACGGCCTGTTCGATGCGAGTTTATTTGCAGTTTCTTCGTGCCCTCGGCAAATGCATTTCTCTCGAAATTTGTTGGCAGCTCTCGAGAACTTACCGCACGCTTCTACGGATTTGAAATGGACGGGTGAGCGATCAACGTCAAGATCCAATTAGATTCCGCCCTATTTTTTCATCCGCGTCGTTGTACAATTATTTTTTTCATTTCCTACGGAAATGTTTGCTACCTCCGGTAAAAATAGTCCTTCTTTATCCTGCGCGCTAATTTGTCGGGGAATCCCAGCGTGCATCGAGCTCTGTACCAAAGTTTATTACGCGTGATAACGTTACGCGTGATAACTTTACGCCGAGCTTGCTGCTCCCGCCGGTTTTTTCATTCGAACGCTCCAAGGCTGAAGAATAAAATGGGACAAGTCGGAAGAACCCAACAGTTTGCACTTTTGACCCGTTTAGCTTCGCAATAACCTCAGTTGTGGAAGTACGCAACGATTCGTCCATTCAACGCAAACTTTTTATTCTACGAGCAATTTATTACTACTGTTTTTTCAGCCAGAAATCGATTTTTTGTTTCCACAACGGTGCACTAGTTTTACAAAATTTCATTCAATACAAATTTGATTAGGTTTTATTCAAATAGATTCAATTTTTGTTTGTTTTTTTTTTCGTTCAAAAGATCGTGTCGAAGATTGCCGCTCGAGCCATCATTTTCTACAAAAGAAATAATATAAAAATGTCCGTACCGACTTGATACATATGTCGAATAATCTCTCTAAAAAAGCATGGCCATCCGGCTGCTTTTTCGGCTGCTGGAAGGGACACTGCTCCCGTGAGCAGTGTCTAGCGCGTGAAGCGATAAAAATAAGCGGTCGCTTGGAGAAGTCGAGAAAAAGGTATTGCGCACCATTCTCTCTCTCTCTCTCGCGTGTCTTTTCCACTTCCAAGTCTCTCTTTTAATTGCTTCGCGAGGCGTTAAAGTGTTTCTTTTACTCGTGCAACATTCGCCGAGACGGGAATAAGGGATTCGCGCTTCTTTGCTCGAGATTCCATCCGACGTAACCACCTGATAACGAGCGCGTGCCACAGAGTTGGAACGCGACTCGGCGCGCTCGCATTGTTCCACACGACCGGGAGATTTTCTTTTCGCAGTTCCGGTAAGCGCGAGAAATTCCGAGCGTAACAATGATAAGAATGGTCGGTGTATCCGCGTTATCAATGGCCACGCCGGCGTACGATGAACCAACCGTACCTACGGTAGTCGCGTCCGTGGCAATTTATTCATCGCGGACTCGAAGAATCGCGGTTCAACGAATAGACGGCGCAAATAGGAATACGCGCAATTCCGATGATCGAGATACTGACCTGACAAGGGTAGCCGCCAGGCCTGTAGAAACTTCCAGCGGTGAATCCAGGATGGCCCTTGCTGCTCCCGCACACCGAAGCCATTCTTCGAACAGACCTCTTCCGTCTCTCTCGCTGTCTACCGCGTTCTTTCGTATCGCGACACGATTATGTATTTGCCTCGTGTAGCTACCACCTACCCGAACAAACCCGAATAAAGAAACACAGCCACCGGATTCCCGTTCGTTGACTCCGAGAATCGGTGCGATCACCGATTACGAGCCTCGTACGTGCGTCGGCGAGATCCACTACGGTCGCGCACTCCACTTCCGGTCCCGTTTGCCCCTATCGCTTCGAGTCTCTTTCACCGTCGTTGAACTCTCTCGAGCAGATTCTTCGTCCGAGTTTCGCCTCGATCGCTCGAGTCGCGAGGCCTCTGACGATTCAACGCTCGAGGACCGTGAGGGACGAGCACGTGTATCGTACGAGCGAGATTTCCGGTGTCCCGGGACGGATTCCGGAAGCGGCGAATCCGAGATTATTCACGGTACCCGCGGTTCCGTCCAGCAGTGACCCGGGCCTCGAAGAACAGCCGATGCAACACCGACTCGGAACAGTGCAAGCCTACAAACTCCTCTGCTTTTTCTATTACTCCCACTTGAGAAGCGGTATCCAAGTTTTTTTTTACTCAAACGCCTTTGCTATCGTGACCTCGAGCGAAAAAACATACAGATTCTTCTTCTTTTCCAAATGTTTCGCCATACTTTTTCCCAATCACTCTTTTTTACTTGCGGGTTATTGCTGCCGCTCTTTAAAAATTCTTCCTCGAAACGTGTCGTGGTCTTTTTTAAAAATCGTACTTTTTCGCTTAATTTAAAAACGCTGACGCGCGCTCGACCGGTCAAACTCGAGGACGAGCGAGCTAGAAGGAGCGAGTCGGGGGTCGCGAGCCCAAGACGGTTCAACACCGACTGACGACGCTGCTGACTCGGTAGAGAGGAGCGTAGCGCAACATCTTCGGAATAATTCTTCATGTTCGTTGTTCGCGCGCAAGCGTCCCCTCCCCGGTTTTTCCGTGAGCGTGCCGACCCCCACCCGTCGTCGCGGGGACCCCGCTGGCTCCCACCGTTCGCGCGCGGGCCCGCTATCCCCACCAGCGTCGCCAGGACCGCTGCACCGACCACAGCCGCGAGCAGTATCGTCGCGCGCTACGGCGACACGCGCACCGCGTCTACTGCGAACCGCCGCGCGGAGCCAACCTGGGGCCGCCGCGCGGAGCGCAACCGTCGGGGCCCACGGAACCGCCAACGAGAAATAGGTACCTGCTTCGTTCTCGCGACGAGAATCACAGAAGCTCGAAACGGGTTCGCTCTCGGATACTCTCGTAAACGAAAAAAGAATTGAAAAAAAA
>JAPYZJ010000448.1:0-45018 GCA_030522765.1 Ophioninae sp. B BG-2022a
TAGAACGAACTAGAAATTTAGAAGGAAAATCTAAAACAAAAATAGTAAAATACTAAAATTGGGGAAGACAGATGGCGACGAGAAGTTTTCAACTTAGAAAACGCACATTTTCCTAAGATTGTGAAATTCAAGTTGAATATTCACGTTTCGAATAAAATTCAATTTGCTTTGAATCTAGAATGAACTAGAAATTTAGAAGGAAAATCTAAAATAAAAATAGAAAAATTCTAAAATTGGGGAAGAAAAATGACGACGAGAATTTTTCAACTTAGAAAACGCAGATTTTCCTAAGATTGTCAAATTCAAGCTGAATATTCACGTTTCGAATAAAATTCAATTTGCTTTGAATGAGAAGTTTTCAACGATCAAAACTTAAAAATCGTAATTAGGAAGAGATTTTGTAAAAAACTTTATAATAAGTTATGCAAATAAAACTCTATTATATATACTTAAAAATCGTAATTTAAAAAGCAGTGGTAAAAATAAATAAAAATATTTGTTTAAAGGCGAAATAAATTTTTAAAAAAACTCACTCTATCAATATATGCTGTCAAAGCATATTGGGCTGTGAGAATTCTCCGCCGCGACTTGGCCGGAAGCGAGATTACAAAAAAGCTGGTAGAGCAGTAATCAGTGCAGAAATATTTGAGCGTGCGAGGGGCGAGGCTCGTTTTCTCGTTCGCGTATTGTCGTCATTGTTTCGGATCCCGTTCATTGTTTCCCGGGCATTGTTAATCGTCGCATTTCCATCGCGCCTCTTCTCGCAAATATCCCCGGACGCGATCCACTGTTCATGAAACAAAAAGACAGTTTATCCTGCAATTAAGCCGAAGCCTTCGTCGCTCCATTTCTTTTTCCATCCCCCGGTTACCCGGTTCGCTGATAACACGATGTGCCATGAGGATTGCTATACGAAAAAAAAATTTTTTTAAATAAATCCTTATTAAAAAAAAACAACAAAAAAAAAATTGGTATTTTTGGTAATCACGATTTTTCTTTTTACCTTCGTTACAGAACTTCGTCGTTCGACAATCGAGTCAGAGTGACACGATGGCGCTGTCAGTAAGACTGCCACCTGGAAAGGGACCCTACATCGAGCACTACCTCATTCAAGCGAACAAAGGAAAATTGAGCCTCGAAACAAGCGAAAATCGTTTCGACAATATTCCCTCACTTATAGCCCACTATTCTCAGTGTTGGTGAGTCATGGATAAATTCATATGATTTCAGTGTTGCATCAAGTTCACCCATGAACTACAGTCAATTTTATTATGGAGTCTTTTATATTTGATATCAGGATATGAAATATTATATTTTATTGTAATATCTATAATATTATATTTTATTGTAATATCTATAATATTATATTTTATTGTAATATTTGTAATATAATATTTTATTGTAACCCAAACTGCGATGTTTTGCTAAAATTACCTCCTCAGGATTAGTACTTTTTTTTCCTTCGCGTCTTTTAATTCTTTAACCGAACGCTACACGATTCTTCTTGATCAGGCGAGAGTTAATTTGGTATTTTTAACATTTCCCTTGGCAAGCAGTGACGAATTACCGGTGCAACTGACACTGCCAAGGGCGATGAGGGACGCTAAAAACAGACAGCAGCTCTCTTCGCTTGCGCTTTTGGGTCAGGAATTTTGGAGGTATCCGATGGCCAATCCAAAGCCTCCCGAGAGCAGCAGCAGCAATACATCGAGTCTCAGCAGTTTTCACGGAGGTGAGAATTATCTTTAGGATGGAAAATGAAAAAAAAGGGTAATCTTTTGATAGAGACTCGAATCAACACTGCACATGAAATAAGTGTCTGTGCGACCACTTTGGTGGCCTTTCAATATTGTGTTTGCGAAATAAAAAAAATGGCCGATTATTTTTTTTATCCCGTCCAGATGATTAGCCTCGCCAGTCTGATATTATTTATGAGAAAATATATCGACGCGTTTAAGATGGAATACTAAAAAAAATAAACGGTGCTGTGAACAGCAATTTCTTTTAATTTTTTGTTTGTTTATTTTTAAATTCTGACATCAGTTATTCCGGGGTAGAAGTGACGAATTTCCATGAAGTTCAACCAGTGTAGTTTGCAACTTTGGAATGCATAGAGGATGATTTGTTTTTTCATATTCCGTATTTATTCTGGCAAATTTATCACACGATAATCATGTAAACGTTTCTTGAAATTCTTGAATTAGCGATTTACAAAAATCGTTAATTATCTCATTATCGAATAATAATGAGAATGAAAATTTGAAAGAAATCTTATTACATTACAACACCGAAAATTCCAATCCCATTTTAAATATTAGTTGCGCATTGCAGTTCACGAAATCCAAAATGTAAATGAATTCGACGAAAAATCACAAAAAAATTAGCTTACACTTAATCAGCGATATCTGCACCACTTAAAGAGAATATTCTTGAATATATATTTCGATATATTACTTTCGAAAAATGCAAAAAAAAACCATTTTTATCAGAGTTTAAAACTAAAATTCTCCCTTAACTTGCTATGAGAAAAATTGGTTCAAATATTGGTGAAGTTGTATCGATCTCGACGTTTTTGCGTGTCGATTAAATTATTCAATAAAATATAATTAAAAAAGAAGTACAATCTATCCAATGAGAAAACCATTGTTGCTGCATACACTAAGAATTGAAAAAGAATTCGTTTCCTCCTTATGTAGAAACTCACAAATATAAAAATACTCGCGCGTATTATTTATTCGGGCTGTTATCTTCTCCCACTTCTCATCAATGGATGGTTCTCTTTCAGGGAATAATAATAACAACAATAACGCATGTACGCCAACGACTGAGAGCATAGTGCTCAACTTGGCGCCGATATCCTGCATCGAGACAGGTGGGCGAACGTTTCCGCTATCCATATTAGCACTTTTTTAACTTATTGTCGTAATCTTTACGTTTCATGAAATTTTACTATTAATTTCTGTAAAAATTCTGGAAAATATTTTAAATTTCTGTTACGAAAAAGTAAATTTTGATTAATTTCCATAAAAATTTATAATATGTTTCCTAAAAACCTGGAAAATTGCACATTTGTCACCGAGTTAGTGTGATTTCACAGTAAAAATTACTTAAAAATTCTCTCCATGAACCTTTGAGTTATCAAAGAATATCCGTCCGGCATGTTATTGTTTTCTTCAAGAAAGCCGTAAAGCAAGAAGTCTCAGACTCTCGTTTTTTTTTCCGAACAGCGAATTCGTCGCCGACCAATACGATCACGACCACTGCCACATTTGCCTCGTCACTGCCAAGACAGCCAAGGCCAACGCCACCGAACACATTGAATCTTACGACGTTCAACGAGCCAACGATGGACGCCAACAAACAGGAACGCCTCGATAAGACGTCACCGAATGAAAAATTATCCCAAAAACTGATATCGCCGAATCTCGTACAGAGCGTACGTTGTCCATCACCGATCGTTCACAACGTCGAAAGCAACGTTCTTAGTCCCACGGAGGCTCGAACGAATTTCGATTCATCGATTCGAAGTACGTGCGACACAACGAGAATCGAAATCACCCGTAGCAACAAATTCACTACTTCCACCTCGAGCTCAACCGCTACAACGAATTTCCATCAGAATATCTCGAATTTTAATAACTTGTCAAACGCGAACTCGCCCCTCTTGCCGGATGTGAGAAATATCATTGTCGAGAATAATACGATGGCGCAAAACGTAAAAACACCACCGCCGCCACCACCCAGATGGGCCAAACCAGGAGTCTCCCAGAGCCAGAATAATTTCACGGTCACCACCACCGTTACATTTAACGTCAATCAAACCAACGATTCTATCACGTCCCAGGTAAGCCTCGTCTTGGAAACGAGCACGAAACGGATATTCATTGAGAAATTAATTAATTAACTAACGCTCTGAAGTTTTTTAAAATATTGGCACATTCTAGGTGTTGAAAACTGTTTTTACTTGCATCGAAACGAAAATGATTTTCGAACTAAACAAACAAGCATTCAAAAACGACTTTCAATCAAAAAATACACATAAACCGAAAAATTCAGATTCTGGTACAATACTGATGATGTAAATACAAAATTCGTTCATTTGTGTATATCATCACTTTCTTTCACATGAGTCGACTATTCGTAAATCACAAATGATAGGTCAAATTTTGATCTATATAAAACTTCATAATCTGCTCGTCGTGGTTTGATGAGATCATAAAATAAAATTCTATATTTGAGTGAGCCCAAATATTTCAAACAAAATTATAATGCGTGCATTATAATAATAATAAAAAAAATCGGATCCATAAAAAATATTGGTAATTTTAAAAAAATGTGTCCTTTAAATGGATACAAGTTTACTTTTTATATGACAACACATAACCTATTATTTTGTTCAAAATATATTTTGGTTGAATTCCTCACGCTAGTAAATAGCTAATGTTTCTCCATCACAACGCAAACCTCTAATTTCGTTCGAGGTAGTAAATAAATTGTGCCGAAGTAAAGTCAAGTTGAGTCGAGCATTAAGGAATTGGAGGAATTGGAGGAATTAATATTTTCGTAAAATAAACGTGTCCAACAAACGCCAAAATCAAAACGATTCGTCATAACGAATCATTTTGATTTTCGCTTTTGTCGTACACGTCAATAACAATAATAAATCCCTTTATTAATTTGCCTGCGATTTTTCTTTTCGATTAGCAAAACACTCCATCGGACCCGAACACATCTTTGCTGAGTCCCCAAAGTGCGACCTCTAACAAGTCTCTAGCGTCGAATCTGTCGTCATCAAAGTCACCCCTGTCATCAACAACGCCGGTGCTCTCACCCACGTCGAAGCTAGTCTCGAGCATTGGCACGAAAACGCCGAACGTGTTGTCACCAACGACACCCTCGGGCACTAGTAAATCCAAGAGGCGAAGAGACCGCGAGGCTCGTAAAAATTCTCAACATTATCAAGAATCGGACATACTCGAGTCGTATTATCGTAGCTCGCCAGGTGACAAAGTTTCGGATTACGAGGATATTTGGAATTCGACCGATCGTTCTAATCACTCAACCTGGTCACCCAATGACAAGTGCAAATCCAACGACCCCCAAAATCCCAGTCAGGAACGCCCAAAAGCACCGAACGAGCGTCTCATCCCAGCCGAAAGATTGATCAGCCCGACGGAACAACATCGTTCCACCAACGACAGAATCCTCACCGAAAGCGACAATTTCGTCGCGAGAACCGATCGACTCGTCCTCAGAAACGACAAACCAAACGGAAACGAAAAACTCAGTTACAAGGAAATCGCAAGCCCGGAATTCACGAGCTTCAAACCGATCTTGGATCACAAGAGTCCGGAGAGTGGTTCACCCGAAGAAACGGGCATGGGAAGACGACCCGATCTGCTATCACGAGTTTGTGAGTTTTTCCGCGCTCGATTTCTCCATACGTAACTTCTCAATTCTCTTCAAGACACGACAACAACAGTAACAGTGAAGCTTCTAAAAACACGATTTTCACGATTTTTTCATGAAGGTTTTGGATTTTGGGCGAAATTAATGTTAGATTCGTGCTCAGAGGATCACATTACATTAAAACAGACCATTAAGAAAAATATAAAAAATGAAAATTTTTTTTGGATTTTAGGTCAAAAAAAGTTTTTACACTCAATAATCGATAACTTTTTTTCCTTTAGAGGATTTGGCACTCCACTCTGTGCTCAATCTCTTCGTTATGATTTTCTCTTCAAAATGCTTTTTGAATCATCCAAATCCGATGATTTTTCGATTTTTGGGAGAATTTCAAAGTTGGACCATCGATTTTTGCTCATTTTTCCATACGTACCCCTTTGCCTCTTTTTTAGCGGTTTTTCGAGTGGAGTTTCCGGGAAAATTATAGGAGATATCGATACGAATCCAACGCCATTATTTAAGTCAGGCAAAAACCTTTTCCAAACCCACCGAATGAATCTCCGTAGCTAATAAGAAGCCCACCCTACGACCTTTCGAAATTTCGTGATTTTTGAGATTCCGGAAAGGTGGCCGGGAAAGTCGAAAAATATTTTTTTCCGTTTTTAAACTCTTAAAAGGGTCTGTTTGATCGGAAATTTCCCGCCGATTACGAATATGCCCGAGTTTTTGCCGAAAGTGCAAAATTATACTGGGAAAATGCAAAAAACCTTTTCAGAATATTTTTTCGACATTTTTCCCTAAAAATGGAGAGTTCAATGCGAATTAAATTGTAGGTTTATCTTCAAGGTATAAAAATACATTGTCATGGACCTGCGCTATGACACTAAACGTCTAAATATAATAATTATTTCGCGGCTAATCCCACTGAACGGGAGCGCCTGATTGGCTGCCTATAAAAATTAATAACAATTCAGGGGTTGATCCGGGAACCATACATGCTTATATCAATCGACTCAGAATTTTACGCCCAACTCCCCATTTTACAGATGACAATCTTACGTGGACACCCTGTATAGCCGTATCCGTTTTAAGCAATGATTTAAGCAGGAATTTCCATTCTTCATATTGTAATAATCTACGTTAACATCAATATTGATGTCCGCACCCTTCAAATCTATAGACTATTTTTATCAATTTCAAGCTATTCTTCGAATTAGTATCTGCCATACTGGCTATTTTGAAACGTGAAAATCGCAAAATTTGGTTTGGCTCTAGTCACGTCAAAAACCCTAATACTAAGATTGTAGAATAATTCTAACGACTGTTTTTAGCAACATAAAAGTGTTACGAAAATCTCATTTTTGTCCCATTGCTGATAGTGATTAATAATAATTGAATATTTGTATCATGATTTCTGCAAATAACGCGGCAATCGAAAGAAACTTGCTTACAGAACGGCTTTGTCGTCTCCTTGAGCCAACTGATCGCGATTGGATCATTGATGGCTTCGCACAATGTTTCATGACCTTGGAAATTTTCTTGTTTCGTAGGCAGTGCCAATTCTCTGAACAGTCCGAACACGACGACACCACCGAAAAACAAGCTCGGTTTGATGCTGACGCAGTCCGAGACCAACAGCCCGATGACCCCGGAATCGAAGCAGGGAAGTCCCTTCTACGCCGAGCCTGCAGACGCCATAGCGCAAAGCGTCGCTATAGTACCACGTAGAAAAAACAAGAACAACCCCATGTGCAACAAGTTTCGCCACAGCGAGCCTGGCTGGTTTCAAACACCGGTCGGCAATCACGCCAATCAGTTGCATCCTATCGACTGGGAAGAGTCCGAGGAAACGGAGGATAAAACACCTCTGATATCCTCGTCCGTTGACAATCTTGCAAAACGCCTCGGCACGAGAGAAATTAAGAAGATACCACGTGCAAAGCCGGTTCAACCGCCAAAAATCAGAACAAAAATTTTCAATGATACATCCTGGGCTGTGGATTCGAGCTGGGAGTTTATCGGTAAAAATCGTATCTAATAATCCCTCTCCCGTTAAAAGACTCTTTACGAATGATAATAATGAGTTGCCGACGTCATTTACTATTTCTCAAAATTAATTAACGTCCGAAGAAGTAAACTAAGACTTTGCTCATTCAAGAACAAATCCCTAGACTAAATACAGTCGAAAATACTGGAGACATTTGTTTGGTTTCGGCTTAACCCTCTATAACTCAAAACTTTTTCCAATCCTCGAAGTACTACTGATACGAGCAGGTGTATTATCGTTTTCGATAGCAAAAGATCGTCGGGCATATTGAAAGCAAACATAACCAAAAAAAACAAAATCGAATGCACGTAACTCGCGAAATTTGAAAAGTTACTTTACTTTTTGAAGTAACGGTCGTTTTGGTCAACAATGACGTTCCGTCCTTCCTCACTTGTTCTTTTATCAACGTGTTTTGCTTTCCTCCTCAGGACACGACGGAGACGAGGCTGAGGCGGATTACGACTGCGACGCCGACTACGAGGGCGATCAGGTCACCCGAAAGTTTCCGGACGAGGAATCCGAGCGTGACTTCGTCGGTAACACGCTCACGGTACAGAGTATAATATTGCAACGATATCCGGAATTGTTGAAATCACCGGATACCACCGAGTCGCTGTATAGTGACAGAAATTCTTCGTACGACAACGTCGAGAGGCGAATGGAGCGTAATCAAACACCGGAATCCCGAAACGAGCGCACCGACGATCCTTCCGAGTGGGACGACACCGTACTCGACACGGACGAAAGCGACGTTGAGAGAATCAAGAGAAACACGAGTTTCAAAGAACGCCTGGATCCACTACTTTGTAAGTTTTTTTTCGTGATGATAAAATTTGCCGGATTTGCATCCGATAAAGAAGATATATTTCTAAAAGCATTTAAGTTAACTTTCTGTGAGATAAAAAACGGAAAATCGATCTTTCATCCAGTTTCTCATCACTAAGAGCTCCGAAATTTTTTTACCATCTGAGCAGTGACGACGCATTATTTAACGAAAATAAAAACGTCCATTAAATTTTCAAATTTTCATGTAACAGTGCTCTAGTAAAGATATTGAAAGATTAAAACGTAGAAAATAATTTATATGCAAAAAAATATTATTCGCGACGTTTATTTAATGAACCGAAAAGTGAAAAATAATTTTTTTTTACCAAGTCTATATGTGACTACAGATAAGACTACTTAAGCCAACGGTTAGGGGTATAGGGAGGTAAGAACTACTCAAGGAACGTTCAAGGACAATATGGAACTTTCTAGGCAATTCTGAAAGTTTCTAGAACGATCTATCGAAAATTCTTTGTGATGTTCTCATAACGTTACACATTTTCGCCACCTCCAGGCAGCCAAACTAACTAACAAAATAATTGTGATCGAGGGGTAGGGAGATAGATAATTGTGGAAAGAATCCAGTTATTCGCGATAGGCTCCGATTGTGATATCTCTGAACGAGCGCCGCGAAATACGAGCCCGAACACGAGGAAACGCGCCTTCAGCTAATCGGCACATTGCACAACGCGCGTCTCGGCCGATACGAGATCGGTAGTGTGATTTTTAATTCGCACGTGATGCATGCGTGGATTCTAGTCCACGCGTGTGTGACTCGAGTGTAAGAAAACGAGTTGGTCCGAGGCTCATTGTTCTTCGAGTAATCAGCGGAATGCCCGCGACGACGATGACAACGTCTTTCCATTATCGCGCTAGCCGAGACCCCTCGACGCGTTTCTTTCCCTCGCGCGTGTTGTATTTGTAAGAAAATATACTCGAGGCTTTGCGCTTGCGTCTATGGACGCTAAATTAAGGACACGTCGAAGATGTACCACGTGACACACGAGTGCGAGAGAGATAGTCGAAATTTTAAAATCGCAATTTCTCAAGGACGAAACAATTTTATCGTGAAATTGAAGCATCTATTTCTGTCTCTATGTATTCTACAAAGACTGATGCTCGATTTTTCGTCGTAAGCTTAATCGACGCCGAGAAAACGGATTTTTAAAATTTGTGAGGTTATGTCGATGCTCGTCGTGCTCTTAAGAGGTTAAAGCAAATCGGCAAAAAAACGGAAAGCCAAGCTCATTAGGGAAATCCCATTTTGTGTAGAGTTCAAAGCACACATAGTTGAAGCTCGAACAAGCGGGCTTCATTGAAAAAATATAATTAAAAATCGTTGAAACGAATATTTTTTTGATCCGAATATTGTGATGACGAAATCGGTAATTCCAGTGTATTACGAGGTTTGTTCAAAAGATAAGGTGACTGTTTATTTTTCTCGAAAAATCTTTATTTATTCATCAATATCTATTTTGTCCCACTTCAAAGTAATCTCCCTCAGATATGTGTCAGCTCTTTTTCCAATACTCGAAACACTTGTTATATGCTGTTTTTGGTATGGCTTCGAGCTCTTTCAGCGATAATGTCTTTATCTCCTCAATCGTGGCAAATCTTCGCCCTCTCGTGGCACTTTTCAGTTTTGGAAACAAACAAAAAAAGTCTCAGGGCGCTGAGTCCGGTAAATATAGTAGTTGGGGCATGATTACGGTGATGTTTTTTGACCAGAAGAATCAGGTTCGAGCGAGCAGGTGGATTATTGTTTTCCATAGCAAACAATGGCCAAGCACACCAAAAAACGTTTAACTTTGATACCTATCGAAAACAACCTAAACATTGAAAAACACTGATAATGTCAATGTACGTTGATGACATGTGTATCAACATAACCAAAAAAAAATCGGAAACCGAACGTACGTTGCCCGTCAAATATGACGTCACTTTATTGTTTCAAGAAACCCTGCGTATAGTCTTTTCGATCTTGAACTATTTATTCAGAAATCAATGATACATAATGACATAACTATTATTTAAACAAACCGCCGGATGTGGCTTTTTCCCCGGATAATCGATCGCCAACTTCTTCTAGAGATACCATTTTAGCAAATCATTCTATTGTAGCTCTTCCAGCTGGGCTTCGACTCGAATACAAAAAATACAGCCGCGTTAGTTTTTTGCGGAGTTTTAAGTAGCATTTGTTCATCGGATCAACGAGACCCACAAGCGAGTCATTTACGTCTCACGGCAGCGATAATATGTTGTGAAATTCGTACGATCACCCCACTTTCGTACATACTAATACACCCTCGTATACTACGTCGGAGAAAATTAAACGCACAACGCGGAAAAGCAATTGCGTAGGTTTCGCTTTCTCGGGAAAAATATTTTCATTGCGGAGGGAATCTGACGAATCGTTGAGAAAACAATTTCGTTATTTCAACAGCGTCGGAAGCAATCCCCGATTTCTGCCCCCGCCCCCCTCTCTATAACCCAGGTTAACCGTGCGCAATGTAACGAGCGTTTCGTGGATCGTATAAGCAAATGCGGTGCCACCTAGCCGTGTAAATTCTGAATTTATGACTTTAGCTCGGAACGAGCTGAGAGTCGCACTGGCTGTGACTCTCGAAGTCCCTTTATTTACCACGGTGTACTTTGTCGTGTATTCTAAACTCGGAGAGAGCCGAGTTTGTAAACTTCGAGGATTTGCGGACTCGGATCCAAATGTATGAGGAAAGGAGATTTTGAAATCAGTTTGAAAATATATATGTATTTAGGAAATATATAGAAAATTCAAGCTACGAATTCTACGGCGAATTATGCAGCTGATGAAACGATAAGAAACATTCCTGGGACCGACAAAACCGAACAGAGTCATTCAGCGGTCTCCAAATGGAGAGTGGGAAATTCCTCGCCAAATATCCAAGCAATTACAGTTCCATACGTTCCTCGCCGTAAATGAACGTCCGAACAAATCCCCCAACGAATTTTCACCGTGAGCGCAGAAATTAGGAAAACATTTCGGAACGAATATTCCCACGTTTTTCTTCTCGTTTATTTGCAGACTTTATCTTCTTCGCATCAATGATTTGTAATTATCGTGCGTAAAGTATTAAAACCGGTGCCCTCATTTTCTTCTTCGTAAAGATTCTCTTTTTAGCATTTTGAATACTCGATGGATTAAAAGTTGCTTCAAACACAACCAGTATAGAATTCTAGTTCAAATTTCACGAACGCAACCAATTCGTTGGATGTGCTAGCAGCAAAGCGACAAAAAATGTCCTGTTCCGAGATCGAAAACTCGAAACAGTACGCAGCGTCTACCATTTTGAATCGCGATATAAAAATCGTTAAAACTTGTTTACCATTTTGAGTTTCAAAGCCCAAAACGCAAGTATACTCAATAATTTTAAGGATATTGAAATGTTCATTTAAGCAAGAATACCGAAGCCACTTTACTTTTATACCTGAGTTTGGAACAATGGACTCTGCCCGTGAAGATCTCTCGACTTGGCATTTACCGCGAAAAGGCCGATTGACCGTCCGCGCTTCTTTCCCTCCGTCCCTAGCCCCCACTCTTATTTCCTTTCTTCGTTCTTCTAAAGTGCACACGGCGGATAACGAGAGCGAGAGTGATGGTTCGAGTTTATACGGCACACTACCTATCGTCCCCTCTTCCTCTTTTACGATTGTGCCGCGTCCGGAGATTGCACGCAGTCGAAACATTTCAATACATGCATCAGTCCCCTGGTAGAACTCGCGCAACGTTGAGACTGCTCGAGACGATCTTCCGTCCAAAACGTGAAAATTTCAAAGAACTTTCCGGCGGTCAACCGTCCAAAGGAGTGAAAAAGATCGAGACTTCGCTCGATAGGGTCAAAAGATCGGAGGCTTGCAACAAAAGTGACGCATTACATCAGAATAATCGTATCGAAAGATACGCAAACTTTTTGCCCCCGTACCGTCAATCATCAAATAACGGAAAAACTTGGCAGTTCGGATTTACCGAGTTTCCTACGAGAACGTTGTTTCGTTCTCGCGATCAGTATCCGTCTCAGCAAGTGTTGATGACCGTGATAACGTTTCTCCACATCTGCCGACTGTCCACAAAATACCGTGGCACGTCAAACTCGAATTTCGCATGTCGACCGTTAAGAAGAGTACTCGAATGCTGGGCGCGTTTTCGACGCCATCCAATCGCGTAACGAACGAGGCGAACACTCCGGGCGGAGACAATAAAAAAATTATGAAAAAGAAGTAGCGCGAGCGAGCGTAACAGTGGAATTGTTGATGGAAAGAAATCACGAAATTCAGTTTCGTCCTACGTGAAGAAAAGTGGAGAGTCGTTTGTTCGTTCAGTTACCAGCGTAAAATCATCGAAAGGAAAATGCTCTCCTGCTCGGTCGAAATTAGGTCTGGGGAATCCCAGAAATTTGGGATCAAAGCGCGTCGTATGTTTCAAAAAATTGCACGATGGTTTCACGACCTGTGCCGGAAATTCCATCGTAGCATGGCAGACTTAACGTGTAAGATCAATTGCGATACAATCGCGACAATCGACGTCGAATTCGAGATAACGTTGTTTCACTGATAACGCTATTAATAGAGACAAATAATGCGACACTCTTTTGTTAATGTGACAAAAGCCACGAAAACGAGAATTAGCTTGAACCGACGACAAACGTCTTTTTTATTTTCAGCACCTCCAAGACTACAAGCCTTGAGGAATCGAGATGCGGTTGGAACTGGGTCAACGATACGGACCTATGCCCTACAATTAGCAGCCGACAAGACAACGACTTTCTCGCAGAACATCGAGAACTTCATTCAATGTACAAAGGAGGGCAAAGAGGCCAGTCCTCATATCGTCATGAGGAATATACGTCAATTCATGTCGGGAATGAAGAATTATCTCGTGAAACACGGCGAACGCGAATTCGAGAAGGAAGTCGAGAAGGAGCGGCTCAAGTTGAAGGCCAACGAGTTTTTGAATCTCGACGCTATTCTCGAAGGCGTCATGATGGGGCTGGTCGTCAGGCCTCTCAGGGAACACGTGTACAGACTCTTCGTCGATCATTACGGTAGCACGGGATCACTTCAGACGCTTGCCGAAAGCATACAGTACGCCCAGGGAAAACACATTCAAGATTTAGGTGTCCGGGTAAGGAGGCCGACGTCCTTATCTTTCATCTAATCAGACTCGAATTGTCCAAAGAGCAAATCGCCGGGTCTGGATGACTCAAACCCGATGAATTATTGACTCCAATCTTCTTATCTAAAAGATTACGAATGTCTTAAAAATTTTTTAAAAACAATTATCATTTTCTGACCATCGTGAAAACAAGTGTAGTCCTGGATTTGTGTGTTTTTACACTCAGAAATATTACTTCCGAATAACTTTTTGAGTCAGGTAGCGAGTACTTAACAAACAAACAAAACTGTTTTCCATTTGGCCAACGAGTTCTTCAATTCAGAGTAAAATGCATTGTTTTTACTGTCCCAGCGAAACTGACGAACCGTAAAATATCGTAGGACATTTTTCGTAGATCACTTGAGTTTTTGTGAAATTGTTTAACTAAATAATATAAACGTGCTGCAATCATGAAAATTATACCGACGTTCTGCAACTCCATTTATCAACCTTTCATTTTTTTCTTATAATTTTATTGACTTTTTTCCTCTGCTCACAGCCAAAAATCATACCGCCATCTGACACGAGCCTCGAGAGGATTCTGAGGTACATCGATCGTCTGCAAAAATCCGACTCCCCTTTGGAAAAACTCGAGAATCTTCTGGCTGCGATTTCCGCCATTTTCAACTCGGTAAAAAAGATATTTATATCCTGTAAAAATATTCCTTGATTATCTAATAACTAACAATTACCATAAAAGGATTATCATAAGTTCAAACGCACAATAACAGTCAGATGTCGAATTCACAATAATAATAGCTACATATATTTCAAGAAAAAAGTAGAGATTAGAATATAATCATTGCGGTATCAACGATCGAAGAGGAGATGATAGTTGGTCTATAAATAACATTTTGTTTCGACGTATTATCCCCGTTACTAATTTATCCGTTTTTTCCCCCGGGCGATTCACAGGTGAAACACGCCAACTCCGGAAGACACGTGACCCTGGGAGCCGATGATCTTTTGCCGTTGCTCGTCTGGGTATTGGTAAGAGGCAAAGTGGTAGACGCCGAAGTCGAGGCTGAATACATGTGGGGCCTCCTTCATCCATCTCTATTGACTGGCGAAGGAGGATACTATCTGACGACTCTCTCGAGCGCCGTGCACGTTCTCAAAACCTTCAAATCCAGCCAAGGAACCATGTCAACCTTGAACGTAATATCATCAAATTTCCGTTAATTTTGATTACCCTTTCGAAGAAACGATATCAAGAAATAAGAATCTCATATCTAATGTGCCAAATAAACATGTTGATATTACAATAGGGTTGTGGAACACCGGATTGTTCCTCGGTGCTCAGAATTTTGGTACCCGATGAGCTTCACGGTTCCCTCAACACCCGCACGCTTCCGATACGACCGAACATGAATACGCGAGACGTATGCCGTATTCTTGCCCATAAGATAAGATGTACGAACCCTCAGGACTACGGACTTTTTAAATTGGTGCAAGGCGAAGGTACATTCCCGCTTCAGTTCTATTTTTCATTCGTTCTTGGCAGCATTGTCGGATTAAGCCAGCGTGAGGTTTTTGCCAATTCACAATACTTTGATTTTAGAATATATAGTGAAATACTACTTTTGCAAACAAACTTTTCTCGATTTAGTTTGACGGAATTTAGAAATTGCACTGGACCATTGCTCCAAGTAAATCATATTCGATGTTCATTAAAGTGAGGTTAATCGAACGAACTTATATCTCAACTCATTTTCTATAATCGTTCATTTCGAAAAAGAACGTTATGCTCTGCGGTTAATAATCGTGAAGAACAAGTAAACGGATGTTTCCACATTTCTGATCAACTTTAAATTGTAAGTTTAAAAATCTGCAGATGCAAAACCTCGTGTTTCAGGCTGCAAGTACGAGCAGCCATTTCTGCTTCAAGTTGTGGAGTTCGTTTGAAGATTTTTTCTGCCGTAAGAGATTTTGAACTTCCGGAGCATACGAAATGCACCAGTCAATCGATGAATGTTGAAAATTATTTTGAAGTCAGATTTCTATTCTTCTACGAAACTTGTACCATTCCCGACCCCCTACTATATGGCTTATCCAACATTGCTATACGGTTGTTTTTTCTTCTGGTTTAATTTCCCACGTTGACTCTAACGAACCGATTGTATATTCCAGAAACGCTACTCGGTGATCACGAGTGCCCGCAAGAAATCTCTCACTGCCTTTTCGCCTACAAAAGAATCGACGCGAAAATTGCATGGCCGAGAACCAGCTCATGAAAGATATAACGCCACGTTAAATCGACGGCCGCTAATCCAATCGTGATCTAGAAATAGGATTATAAGCTATTGTTAATCTGGGTTGGTCGGCACGATGTGACTCGCGTGATCGACTCATCAATTTGGTTCTCTCCGTTCTTTGCGTTCCGAAACACTTTTGCATACATTTTGTATTCGCCCCGTATACTTTACGCACTGTGGTTCTCGAAGAAGAGGAGGAAGAGACTCGGGAACAAAGAAGAGGCAAAACCACGGCGTTCGATCCTTCCTCTCTCTCCAGGCGATACCAAGTTCCTCAACGACAGGCATCTATTCCCGATAATAAATGTGTTACGTAAGCGAAGAGGAAAAAAAGGAAGAGCAAACAAAAAATGAAACAAAGATATCTTAGTAATATAGATATTCGACATTGTATTGCGTGAGGCATGTATCGTATTCTCGTCTCAAGTATTAAACGGTTCGATGGGCTTTTGCGAAATTCCACGCAATTCCTTCACCACAAGTATAAAGATTAAACGTGACTTATCTGATCAAGCGATTTTTCCGCTACGTTCAGCAATGATCACGAGGTTTATCCGCAAAATGGATATTCCGTAGGATTCATAAAAGCACGTAATTCCGAATAGTTGACAAGCGTGCGAATGTTTTTTTTTTTTTTCGAAGGAATTCATCGGTCTTGATTTTTCGAAGAAACACAGTACAAAGCAAAAGTGATCAGAAAAAAAAAACGTCGATTCGAATTTTCGGTATTTTCGAATCGCGTCGATGCGAGAAGACTTTACGAATTCGCCCATGTAGCTTATAGATAACAATGTCTGCATGGAAAATTGAAGTTTGCCGTTCGAGGATGCTCCGCGCGGTTGAGAGTGCGCGCGTGCACTTTGGACCGTGTTCGAGACATATACGCGAGTTGTTTTGTGTTTTAATATCGATGCGAAAATAGAGCTCGTTTAGCGCGACGATGATCGGACGACGCGCCAACCCGCGCGTTTATGCGCATCCGGAGTAATGTGGCTATATATATTGAGCTAGACAACATATGTTTACCCTCGTTTATTCCCCACACACCAAACACTCGTTCGAGATATTGCATCAGTCAGAAATCCTCGATTAACAACCATATGTTAATTCAGTATTCAAACATTTATTCTAAAATTATAGCTCTTCCCCAGAGAGTGGAGTAAAATGTGAATTGTGAAACAGGAAGCGTACGAGTATTCAATGCTAGCCTACGAATCTCATAACGAATCCACGAAAGCGACATTGGAGTGAAGGATACAAAAACAAACAAGTTCAATGTATTCGAGAAAAAAAAATGCAATAATAAGGTCTTCACCGATCGAAATTCTGAGAGAAATACAAAATCGACAACAACAAGGAAAAAAGAATCGTGCACGTTATCGTATAATCATCTATAATGTCTTACGATAAATCCTCTTGATACAAATTTTAGAATAGAACACGAAAGCCTAGACTAGACACTCTATTTTAAGTACTTTTATCACCACGAGGAGAGAAAAGGAGAGAGTGAGAAGAAGAAAAATAACAACAACGTATAGCATAAGTGAAACGTATATTTTAATTCAAGACTATTATATTTATTGGAGGTTGTATACATTCTTTACGTTTCTCTCGATATCAATGGATTTTGTACGCTCGTAAATAGGTCTACCCCCTCGTTTTGAAATCTCTAACAAGATAAGCTGATAAACGACACATGGTTTTTTCTAATCTTAAACAACAGCAAAATTTACGTATTTGAAAATGATTTTAGTGATCGCCGCGTACATTCTTGGCGAAAATGTTCAGCGTCGTCTGCATTATTTATTTTGAAAGAAAAAGAGAAGGAAGAAAAAACAATAATCATCCGTATCCTTAACAAGCCACGTAATTTGATCGGTTTCCGAAGTCGACGTGCTTTACCTTACATTGCTTTTAATATGCTAGTCAAGCCCACTACGAATGAGGATTTTTTTTTTGTAACTATTACGTTCATAAGTGTAATGTTTACTATCTGTTGAGGAGAAAAGTTCATCGTTATTATATCTCAATGACGTCGTCACCATTTTTTATTATTATTACTACGGTTCTCAATAAAAGTTGTAACATGTAACTATGCTCAATAAACACTTTTCTATAATTCAAAATTCGATTAATCGTGTGTGCGTCGGCAATTTCTTTCCCATCCGTCTATTAAAAAATAAAGGAACGTTTTATGAATAATCAATCATCGTAGTTGTACTCTATCCGTTTAGATGCGGCGCCGATTTAATGTGTTATAAATATACTTCCGATTATTTCAAAACCACAGATTGTGATCGAAAGCATTAAATATAGCGAGTCTATAGGAGTGCGTCGAGGGCTTAGCGTAGGAAATTATTCGTTTCGGCATGACATACAGATCGTAATCAGCATCAGCGTTCCACGGTACAATCTGTCAATTAATTTCTGACATTTGTAAAGCTTAGCAAAACGTTTCGAACGTATACGTACGCAACAAAGACTTTGTTGGTTTGTTGGATTAACCGATAGAATCATTCGTAATTTCATCGTCGTTCCCCAATCGAACAAATCATAATGTTTGTTTTCTTTGTCTAACACTCCACTTTATACGATGTTATTCCCGAGACGAACGGAAACAAAGATTTCAAATCCAAGAGCCGTGTTGAATACTCGCAACGCAGAGGGCGCTGTATAATTTTCTTTCAGTGTCACAAGGATGCTCGGTCAACTTCACGGGTTTCGAAAAAGCTTGATCCTGTAATCGCTACGAATTTTATCAATAATTTACTGAAAGCGTTGATTAATTCGGTGTCGTCGAATCGTGCAACGATGCTCGCGACATTGCGAAAGGTTTGCAGCCTCTCGGTAAGATCGCTGATTATCCGCAACGCTCGTAACAATTACAAAAACCGTGCTTCTCATAACCTCTATGTTCCTTATATAACTCTAATGTTTTTCGGAACTGCGTTTGACAGGCTATGAGGAGTACCAGAGGATTGCAAACCACGGCTGTTCGAGGATCCGACCATCTGTTTGTCGTGAGTTTTTATAATACATGGATGAGATTCGATAGAGCCGCCTATTGACGAGCGAAAGATTGAAACATATATTTTTGTACGATAGCACCGTGATACGAAGGAGGACAACCCGAATATTCCTTTCGAGTTCGATGACGCCAACAAGAAAAGGATCGAAGCGATTCTCGCTATTTACCCCGAAGGCCACAAGCGTGGCGCCATGATGCCTTTATTGGATCTGGCTCAGAGACAACACGGCTGGCTTCCCATCTCTGCGATGCACAAAGTAGCGGAGATTCTCGACTTGCCGAATATGAGGGTCTATGAGGTCGCCACTTTTTACACTATGTTCAACAGACGTCCAATGGGAAAGTATCACGTACAGGTTTGCACGTGTACGCCGTGTTGGCTCCGGGATTCGGACGCCGTTCTCGACGCGGTATGCAAGGCGACTGGTACCGAAGTAGGAGCAACGTCAGCTGATAACATGTTTACCATTTCCGAGGTGGAATGTCTCGGAGCTTGCGCCAATGCTCCGATGATCCAAGTCAACGATGATTATTATGTGAGCTTTCAACATAGTCATTTGAGCCTTCTAAAGCATATTTGCTAGAGAAAAGATTCAGAAGAATTTTTGGGTCGTTCACACAGAATGCATTCGCGTATTAACATTGAATTAAATATGCCCTTCCACGAAAAGCAGCCAAAACCACTTGTTTAAACCCATTAAAGACTAGCATTGCCATGTGGCAACGTGAGTAGTCAATTTAATTTACGGATCATACATCAAAAACTACAAACCTGGCGTTGCTATATGGCAACAGTCTTAAACTCAAAATTGGGAGATTTTTAATTCTTTTTTGTCATCATCATATTAACTGGTCATCATTCAACCCAAATATAAAGATAAAAACACAAAATTTGAATTTCAAAAACTCAGTCCCTAACAGGTTAATCCTCTATAGTATTTCAGGCCAAAATATGTCCTTTTTGGGCATTCATCTTTTTAGCATTTTTTCATCAACAGTGTTCAAAGCAAATTCTCCAATTTTTTAATCCACTTTGGACGAATTGTTTTCTCCATTTTGTTTAAACTGACTGGGTAAAGTCAACCGACTGTGGAACCATGAAATTCCCTATGAAAAAGGATTATATTTCTGTATAAATCATAGCTAAATCTACAATGAACTCTTACGCGAAAAATGATTGATCAAGTGAAAATGCAGCGCAGCTATGCACTCTTCTTGTTTACAGGAGGACCTAACTGCTGAGACTACTATGGACATAATAAGCAAGCTTAAAAAGGGCGAGCGGCCACCTCCAGGTCCACAAAAAGTCAACAGATTCGCAGCTGAACCGGCCGGAGGACCAACATCCCTGACGTCGCCACCACCCGGACCGGGAGAAGGAATTCGCCCGGACTTGTAGACATTTTTCGTCTTTTTGTAGTACGTGTTGACTCTATCGTCGTACCATCTCACTCTCTCGCTATGTACATATATATGAAGTGTCAAGAATATAGTAAAATTGATTCTTGATAATGTGCGTATTCCCACAACGCTCTCTTTGAGAGTATTTGCAGTGAATTGCGCAGTAGACTAAAGATACGAGAAGGGATGACTCGACCGGCTGCACTGATAGACGTAACACCTAAACAATAATACGGATGAACCCAATAAAGAAGATTGAAAATTTGGTCATGCATCAAAGATTCTTTTCACCAGTTGCGATTACCAGGGTGCGTAGAAGACCAGATCATTGAGTCTAAGTAAAAAAACAATATTTTAATAACATTGTCAGGTATGAGAAAAGTTTATAACAATATCGAACTTTCAAATTTGAGTGTGAGTAACACGGACTCGACAATGTTTTCCGTATTCAATTTACACGAAAAATTCGATCCGCTCCTTCAAACTACCGAAACTTACAAAGTGTTAACACGAAAAGTTAAGTTTTCCTTCGAAGATTGTAAATTGCAGAAAAATAATAATATTGGGATTTCAAAACCGTAAGGGAGCAAGCTTTAAGGATCGGCAATCAAACCGGCCGAATCTTTATTAATTCGATTATACAATTTTGAACGTGAGATATGAATTTCCCTATAAATCGCGCGAAGTATCTAATTTTTTTCACGGTTCTTCTTCACATTTAATATCTTCGTTGACAAGAACTTTACGAGACTTTATGTTTAACGTTGTCCAAAAGATATAGTAAAGACGAGTTCTATAAGACGTCTTTTTAGAAGTTCTGACATTCATTTTTATCGCCGAAAGATATAAAAAGATAGATAACTTCACACCGCATTATACTGGATGCCATCTGAAATATGTCCAACAAGTTATCTTATGGTCATGTCGCAAAGATAACCTTACAACGGTAACTTATCGGAGGCAATTGGACATTGATGCCACCTGGGGGACGGCATGTGAATCACACAGGCCTCATTGAAAATTCGCAGTTCCCGGTTGCTTATTGTATACCCAACAAACCATCGATGTGTCACGTTCCGAGATGAAAGTTATTGCTATCTCGCGGCCAAGAAAGCGAATATGAGCGTTGAAATTGAACCTGTCGCGACAAGTGATTCGTCGAAAAAAATATCGGCGATAAGCAAGGAAACCGTTCATCATATTTGTTCGGGTCAGGTTAGGTTAACCGGCGAATCTTCACACTTACTTTCATTCCAACATTTGTATTTTATACAATAATTGTTCCTACTCTAGGTTGTACTTGACCTTGCAGTTGCCGTTAAAGAATTGGTGGAAAACAGTGTTGATAGCGGTGCCACCGTCGTCGATGTGAAACTCACGGATTACGGAAAAACCTGCATCACCGTCAGTGACAATGGAAGCGGTGTTTTGGAGCACGATTTTGACGGCTTAGGTGAGCGATAAAAAAAATTTCGATTCTGCATTTAGACAAATAATTATTTAATCATAACCATTGTAGGGAATTCTAATATCCAGGAAATTTTAAATTATTACTATATTGTTACAATGGAAATTTTCTAAATTGGTAATAACGTAAAAATTCAAATTCTAAGTTTTCAATTATTATCAAAGCAAGCAATCGACATTCTTAAATAAAAAAATTTAACAAAATTAAAAAACATAACATCACGAAATTTGTTACTCCAGGGCTAAAACATCACACATCAAAGCTGAGGGAATTCTCCGATTTACAAGAAGTGATCACGTTTGGATTCCGAGGCGAGGCATTGAGTTCGTTATGTGCATTGTCAGACCTGAGCATCACGACGCGACACTCTACGAGTACGCACGCTTTCAAGCTTCACTTCGACAGAAACGGAGTTTTGACACGAAAGGAAATATGTGCGCGAGAACAGGGAACGACTGTAGTCGTCAAAAACATATTCAAGAGCCTCCCGGTCAGAGCCAAAGAGTTCCAGAAGAATATCAAAAAAGAATTTGCAAAAACTATACAGATTTTGAACAGCTATTGTCTAGTGTCGACGGGAGTCAAGATAACGTGCACCAACAGCTCGGAGGGAAAGTCAACCGGTACGATACTCTCGACTTCAGGGAGTAACAGTGTCCTCGAGAACGTCGAGTCCTTGTTTGGTAAAAAAGCCCTGACCGGACTGATACATGTTGAGATGACGCAACCTGACGAAACGACTCTACAGGAATACAATTTACCAGTCACATTGCGTATCGACTTTGCTTGGGAATTTTACGTGAGCAGTTGCGATCACACGATGGGACGTTCCAGCCCGGACAGACAATTCTTTTACGTCAACGGACGACCGTGTCATCTGACAAAAATCAGCAAGCTCATCAACAACGTTTATCACAAATACAACAACAAACAATATCCCTTCGTTTACTTGAATCTCAAGCCCGATCAACATTGCGCCGATGTAAATGTTACGCCTGACAAACGTACTATCTTCCTCACTCAGGAGAAATTTATACTCGCTACGATCAAGCACAATTTGACGATTAAGTGGGAAAAGATGCAGGGAAGTTTTACAACGAAGACTCTTCAGGAGCTTAATTATACTCTAAAGAGAAGCATTCCTTCGGACAATGGTTCTCCAAATCCACCAATGAAGAAGGCATTACTCGAGAAAAGCTATGAGGAGTTGTCACCGCAAAACGACGCTTCGAGAGTTGAGGATGCTGACGAAGATGCTTTGATCGAAAAACTCAAGGATCGCGAACTTCCGATAAGTCTGGAATCCGTAAAAGGTCAACTGTTGAAAAAACGAAACTCTGCTCATTCCAGCGAAACGGAAACGCATCGAATAAAGTACAGGGTTCAAATTGAGCCGAGCAAAAGTGCCGAGGCGGAAAAAGAACTGCAAAAGGAATTGAGGAAAGATTCTTTCTCCAAGGTCTCCTTTGTTTATTCTTGGCCTGACTTTTATCGCTGACACGAATTTGTATGACGTGGAAAGGTGAAAAATGTTGCAATTTTTTCAGATGGCGATCGTCGGGCAATTCAATCTAGGATTTATAGTGACGCGGCTTGATGGTGATCTCTTTATAATCGATCAACACGCAACCGATGAAAAATTTCGTTTCGAAAAATTGAATGACGAGACAAAACTCAAAACTCAGAAATTAATTGTTCCAAAATCTCTGGATCTCGCAGCCCTCAATGAATCGACCCTTATCGAACATCGACAGATATTCGAGGACAACGGTTTCATTTTTCAAGTCAACGCGGACGGTAATGATATTATTGAGTCTTCGGGGCATATTAACGGTGTATGGGAGTGAGGGTGTATATTATGTGGATTTTTTAATTCAAAGTACCGAATGATCTTCCATGACTTTGGTCGTAATTAGGTGAAATTTAAAAAACACGAGTGAACCATTAGACGAAAGCTTTTTACAAAATTTAAAGCTTGCCTTCACATTCTGTCACTTCTGATTTAACTTGATCTCATAAATCCTCAACTCGCTTGGAAATCAAAGTTTCTTCCCAAACTTGATATCGTTCGCAAATGTCTTAACCACCAAATTATAACCTCCAGAGAATCCAGGAAATCGCGTTCGTTTAACGGGGATGCCGACGAGCGGTGGTTGGCAGTTTGGCCAGGCGGACATAGAAGAGCTGATATTCCTGATCAGAGAAGGTGGCTCAGACAATAGTGGTACTGCGAGTACAATACCGAGACCATCAAGAGTCCGTCAAATGCTTGCATCGAGAGCCTGTCGCGGTGCTGTAATGATCGGAACTGCTCTGAGTATGTCAGAGATGAGGCGTTTACTATCGCAAATGGGCGAAATGAGAAGTCCTTGGAATTGTCCTCATGGTAGGCCAACTATAAGACATCTGTTATCATTGAATCTCCTGAAACGATAGCTTCGGGTTGTGATATACTCAGGAACGACATTTGACCAAATGCACGGTGAGTTAGAGGCAAAAAAATGAATTCTCAAATTTTTTGGTTGAAAGATATATGTATATTTAAGAGTATCGGTTAAACGCTGATAGTCCGAAATATATTAAACCCGGAGTGTGCGGTGGAAATAAGAGTGCCAGGGCATTGTGGATGCCAATGAAGTTCCTTCACGTCGGACTGGCCCTGATGTATGAACAAGAGTTGAGGTGGCAACGCTGCCAGATCGCCGTCCTCCTCTTCTTCGTTCTTGTCGTATTCGACCGACAAATCCCATTGGGCTATTTGATCATCGGCACCTCCGGATGCGAAAACCGTCGCCTCCTCGGGATGCCACTCGACCGTTGTCACCGGTGCTGTGTGCTGCTTGAACGTAGCAACAGGACTTGCCGGTTGCGTTCCGAATTGTCTCAAATCCCAGACGCGCAGCATTCCGTCGTCACCACCGGATACGATGAAACGGCTCTCCTTGCGATTCCAGGATATTACGTTTACGTCCGAGTCGTGGGCGTCAGCCGCAGTTAGCATGCAAGCTGACTGTGGACTCGCTCTCGTGTCCCATATTTTTATACTGCGGAGAATACTGTATTTTAATTGGTTCCTCATCTTCTCAAATACATTTTTATATTATTTATACAGAATCCAATCATATATTGATATTCAATCGTGGATATCCTGATATCAAAAGCAGTCGGAACGTTTTCTTAACACTCCTTAATCACACAGGGTAGAATCGAGTAAATCACTCGTTCTAGATCTAAATATCTAGAAGTATCCAGCTTTGAACAGAAATAAATCTTATACATCTAAGAAATTAAATCTCCTAACGCTAGTCGATAATTAAAAAAAAATTCGGATTTTTCTAGAAAAAAAATTTTGTGCAGTGATCTCTTAATGATTTTTTGTAACACGTTGCCGTATATTCTTTATGAATGCATGTTTCAAATATAATCATGTTTTAAAGCAGAAGTGCAACTATGGAGGGTAGAAGTGCAAGAAACTATTAATTTTCGATTTATTATTATAATTGAAACTAACATGACCACTTATAGAGAAAAAAAATTGAAGATACCTTTTGTCGACGGAACAAGAGGCTAAAACGTTTCTCTCATTAGGCGACCACTGTAAATCTTCGACACTGGCAGGGGCGTGAGAATTATAAGGCCTCTGATCGACGTGCCAACTCGCACCGTCCGCGTAACGCCATAGATGAATATTGCCCTTGCAATCACCAGAAGCGAGAGTACCAGGCTCCATAGGACACCAATCAAGACCGTAGCCTTCAACCGAGTGTCCTTTGAACGTAAAGAAAGGTTTTGTCGTGTCGTCCGAATTCTCTAATTTCTTGTTGTAAGCTGTCAGCGAGACGGGATCATCAACCGCCTTCAGTTGTTCGTCCAGATTCCAAAGATTTACTCTGCCCAGTTCGCTCCAACTGGCCGCAAAGCACTTATCACCGATATGCGTACATCGTACTCTGTTCACGCAACCTTGATGCTTTATCGATGCTACGTTCATGACAGGATGTTTACTACTGCTACCCTCATCCTCGGAGTCGCTCAACTCTTCATCGCTCTCATCCTCGCTGTCCTCGCTACTTTTGATGCCTCCCAAATTCGTCATTTTCATAACTAACAAATTGTTTACGTGAGTACGGGCCGCTTGTGTACCCGCTAGTAGATACATGCTTAGTGGATACGTCTCGCGCGAGTTTCCAAAATCATCCCTTATCACATCGAAGCTCAAACAGGGTGCACCTGTTTGAGCCTGATGCAACAACTTGTAGGCGGAATGATCAACGACCAATTCCTCGTCCTTGTTCAGTTTCTTCCCTGGCAAGTATACTTCCTTTTTCTCCACTGCTACATCCTCCGTCTCTTCTCCATCTTCCTCTTCCTCACACATTTCTTCTTCACTGTCCTCCGACTCGTTATTGTCGGACAGAGCCTCTTCCATCGGTTCATCCTCAATTCCATCCATCAAGTCTTGCTTTCTCTCCTTTGGGAAATGTGAAACGTATCTTTAATACCCAGAAAGGTTCAGTGCCCAAAAAGTACAGCTACAAGTATTACGCTTACTTAAATATTAATGTTTTTTTCTACATTGACGTGGACATGGACTTCAGTTTTATGCAGAATACATTTTGACTAGCATCTTTGATATGCAATTGCCTTACTAATAATTAAATAATGAGTTTAGTAAATTCCAAGATTTAAAATTCTAATAACATTTGACTTTAAGACAATATTTATTTTTCCTCAGAATTTCAGATAAAAAATTGAGAACTGAGACAAGCAGTGTTGAAATTCAGCGGGCAGCATTAGAATCTGGACCAGTATACTGGTTTGATTATTTAACTTATATTTACCAGAATTAAATATAACTTTTGAGATAAAGATAATAAATCTTTCAAACACTCCACTTTCCTGCTCGTTTGTTTCCAGCATCACTGTATACTGTGCTGATAATTTATAGAGTGGAAGATGAGAAAAAGATCAAGAGTACAGAACATCACAAGTACACTGTAATTATATAGTTTATGTTTATGAAACTTTCCCGTTTATGAAAGTTTTTTCCATAAGGTCGGATACAAAATTTTAAACACGTTACCACAACAAATTATTTTGTGCTTTTTTTCATATTCAAGTATAATCTCTAAACTATTGCACATTAACATGTTATTGTATAACGAGGTAGTCCATGATTATCAAATTTGGCATATAGTCCGAGAATACGATAATAACGCGTTTGAATCTTATCGTATTAAAAAGATTTTTATTAAACTGGCATAGACATTCTGAGGTCCTAGTTGTTTACCATGAAATGTCCAAACTGCGATGAAACATTTCATTTTTAAACCATAGAATATATTATTTGTTGACGACAATTGTAATTTTCGAGGTTAGTTTTGGAATATTTCCTTAAAAGAAAGGCAGTAAAGATTTTCCTCGATTTTTCGTGTAGCATCGTTTCCACTCACCGCTTTATTCGTTAAATAACACGTTTATGCTTGTCAGACAAGTGTTTATTAGAAACAAGAAATAATCGAATTCCGAATACACAAAAAGCGGCAGGACGCAAACACGTGGGGTCGAAAAACATTCAGATCTTTTCGTTCAGCGATTTTGATTGGAGCAATGAAGGTAGTCATGTACTAGTTGCTTGGAGTGCTGACAATACCAGAAACCTAAACCCCACAGCAACTGAAAAACCACTGAAAAAAGCATTTCCAAAAACGCGACGAATGGCGAATGGCGCTGCGGTATCGCGGGGTTCTATATATAGTAATATAGTGATCGACAAGGTGAAAGCAACGAAGTCAGACGTACATAGAAGGACAGCTCTTATGAGCGGCTTGAAAACAAGTGTATTCTGCGACCCAAACGGCCGCTTGGCGGCGTGACGAATGACATCCGTTGTGTGGAGGACGGCCGCAAAGTTAGGCCCCCTCTCCACTTTAAGTAATCGTCTTTGTTTTACGAATCGTTAATATAAGATATACAGGGTGTCCCACGACGGAATGTCCTCCGTGAAATGAAGGGTTGGGGGTAAAATACTGAGTCGTTTGAATACCGGTTGAGTTGTGCTTTGCGAAATTATCTCCGCGGGCAAAATGGAACTGCAAGCGAACAACTAGCGCACTCTAGACATAATTCAATTCCGCTTACCGAGGAGCTTATTCGCTTTGCCTGACTACAACGATGTAAGTAATCACCATTTATTATTCTTTGGACATATCCTCAACGTGCGCTTGCGCTCGGGTTGTCCATTCGAAAACCGAAACGTTGTTTGACAATCCGCTGTCCAGGATTCATTGGACGACGTTGTTACAACACGTCATCTGTCGGTCCTTGTTGCTCTTATCATCGGATATCTCGATTACTGCTTTCTGTTCCGTTCAACAAACAACACGCGTGCTTACCTACTTTTAACAAAACAGCTAATCATCTTCTTTTAGTACATCTCAGTGTCTCTCGAAATTAGTATCTCCGTGCAGAGAATCATTAAAGATTCACTTATTTTCAAATTTGCATATTTCAAACAAATCTTTGAAAAAAATGCACAGAAATTGTTTATTGAGTCTTAAAATGAAATTCTGCCTGCTGTTATGCGTCATTTTGACAGTGGTCTGCTATTTGACACCAGCTGCAGGCACTTCCATAACGGTTCGTAACGGTTTCGTTATTTGACTTAAGTTTCGACTGTTTAGGCTTTAACTTCATAAAATTGATTATTTTTTAGAATCAGAGTGACGCCCTTAATTGCACGTTCGTCTCGTCGTCGGTCGAGTGTCCGAACCAGTTTTACAACAAATTAATGTGCGATGTACGTTTTAAGCAGTGGCGACCTTTTGAGAGATAGGACCAAATGAACCAGCGTTTCGATCATTTTCACGCCAATCCAGCCGTGTTTCATTATTTTACTCCTTTTATTTATCATTTCCTTTTCTTCTGTAAACGAAGAAAATCATTATTACTTGGCTCACATATGGACCGAATTTATCGTAGACGGCGGATCATTGAACCAAACGCAACAAGAAAAATGAATACTTTGATTAAGTATTATTTTGCCGAATTTTTCGCCCCAACTATGAATATTATTTTATTTATTCTGACGATAATACGTTTTCAGATGTACTGCATTTTAATCGCCATATATCAGGTATGTACGGTATGATTACTTATTTATTACTGTTCCGAAGTGCATTAACATTGCATCGAGATATTCTACTTCGTATTTTAGGGAAAAATTGAAAAGGGAGATTATACATGTTCGACTAAAAAGAGTTCCAAAATCTGTCCTTTTGAGGACCCTACGAAATGCATGGTTAGTTTAGATATTCATGCCATATGTTTTCTTTCACTAAACTGACTGCACCTCACATCATTATTTGATATTTCAGCATTTCTGCTGGTTTCCGAATTTGCTCAAACCCAATCTCAAGGTAACTATTACAATTTACATTTTTCCTCTAACTGATGTCTTTCGATTTTTCATAGTTATTTTAGTACCGGAGAAATTCTGAGCTTCTAGTCGTTCAGCTCGCATGACAATAAAATTTAAATATACTATTATACCCATTATTAGTGGGAAAAATCCTTGCTATTGTTATGGACAGCTTAAAAAAAAAGCTTCCATAGTGCGATAGAGAATGACGTTAAAAATGTTCTCTCAAAATTGGAAATAGATATTTTCAAAACTCTTCCTTTAAGAGTGGGCACCGTTTTGGAAAACACCATTCCGGGAAAAACGCGTTTAAAGATTTACTCAGCCAATGTCCCGCTCCGTTCCCTTTCTACAAGAAACGCTGCAGCGACCGTAATAATTTGAATTTCGATTTGACAAGGGGCTGAGTAGGAAACCCGAACTTTGATTGACCAAGGCTCAAAATTCCGAATTTTAATAATCAAAAATTACAAATTTCGTAAACATTTACGACAATACCGTAATAATTTGAATTTCGATTTTAAAAGGGGCTGAGTAGAAAACCCAAATTTTGATTGACCATGGCTCAAAATTCCAAATTTTAATAATCAAAAACTACAAATTTCGTAAATGTTTACGAAATTTGTTTGGGTTTGTTTGAGTTCGTTAGTTTGATTTTAAACCCTGATTTAAAAAAAAACCCAAACCAACCCAAAATTTTACGAAATTTGTAGTTTCGGTATATTCAAATCCGGAATTTTGAGCCTTCTGGTCATTTGAAGTTCCGGTTTCATACCCTAACCCTCAAAACAAAACAAAAATTAAGCGACATGATACAAATTTTAACATAATTAAACAGTCGAATTTTCTTCACTAAATTGTACTGTTTTTCAGAATTTACATCAAGCGGAATCTACGCCATCTCGCGTTTAGTGTGTCGCGAATACCGCGATGTATTCAGCTATAGGATTCTGCTACATAGTGGATCGACGATCATAAGCTAAATATTATGAAATTAATTACTGTTGTCTTCGATACGATATGGAAGTTTCATGGCGACTGTATATATTTATACAGACATGTTTCAATATATAGATAACCGAGAAATCATTCGGCTGAAATACGGACACCGATTGATGAATGGTCGGGGTGCGATTTTAAACAGGCGAAAAGTGCAACAGAGTGTATCATGAAAAAGAAATCAATAAAAAAAATCGGTCTCCAATTGCCAATGGATCGAATCTTTGTTTTATTTAAGAAGATACTAAAGTTTCGAACAGCGCCGTGATATACTTACTCATCTTACGTGGTTTTACTTGTTTCCTTGGATACATCGATGATAACGCGCTATACGATTTCTGACACGTCTGGTCGTTGAAAATTATATTTTAGAACAAATTTCGAGCTAATGTCGAGATAGCTCATTTTCTCCGTTCAGCAGAATACAACATCTTTTCTTTTCTCCGAATCGGTAGACAGTGTCTACCGATGTCTAATATAAAGCAACATTGTCGCTAGCGTCTGGAAAGCTCCGACAGGCTTCGTGTATGAGTATGTGTGCGTACACTTCGCAAATATCGAGATGTGCGCCGCGCTGGCATGCGCCGGAACTAAATGTCACAAGTGTCGGACGATATTCTGTCGATCGAAATTGTGACTTGTCCAGAAGTAAATCCGTACACGTTTTTTTTTATCGACTGAGCCGAGCTGAACATGGAGTCTTGCATGCGAACGTAGCCTAATTCGAGAGAACGGGGGTTCGCAGCGTGATGCACCTCGTTCGATATACACCAGACACCGTGGATGAACGTCGCTCGCGGGAAAGGATCTTTTTTTTCTTCCCTCTCCCACACCCCTCGTCGCTCGGACAGTCAACACGAAAGGGTGTATATTCATTACATCCAGTGTGCATGCGTAACGAGGGATCCGACGGCGATACAATGAAGCATCGATATTGAAAGTGCAAAAGCGTAAAAAGAGTCTAAGATTGTATCAATGTAAAGAATTGACGCATCTCCGCGATCGCTAGGAGAAACAAAATCGACCGTAAAAGGGTGCGTGAGTGATTTTCGCGTGTATGTTGGATGGTCGGTAGACATGGCGGATATCGCTAACACAACAGTGTTTACAAATGGTTCGTCGGTGTCGTGCGGCGGCACATCGGATCTCCTTCGTCAGGCATTCCAAGAGGTCGTCGACGAAGACGATCAGGAGAACGAGTTCGTTGCGTTTCTGCAGGGCGACGGCGAAGAATCATCCACTATACATCTGACGCACGCGCAAGCATCAGCTTTGAGGTTAACTTTCGAGGTTGATACCGCTGACGACGAGCGTAACGATGACATAACCTATGATAACGAGGAGAACGCGTTGCTCGACGAAATAACACGGTCGACGAGTTTGGAAAATGGTGAAGACACGTCTACTTGCGGAAGCGTACAGCTGGAAAACATTAATTTCCAGAATAACGATAACCCGGTCAAGGTCGAGTGCCCGAATCTCGAGTGGACGAATAGCGAGCAGACGCATGAGGAGTGCCGCGAAAATGATACGATATCCGTGGACGATCTCGACATCACGAGATCGAACGATACGGCCCGTCGTCAGTTGCTCGAGCAGCTCGGAGATCCCGAGACTCATCCCAAAATTTATCTCGCTCCACAGAATACTCTCAAAACAGCCACAGAACCCAACACTGCTGAACGTAAAGATATTCGCTACACCCAGGAACCTGCACAGAACTATGCAAAAACTGAACGAGGCGATTCTCAAGCCCAGATCTTGCAAAGATTGCCTATTTTACTACCTTCCTCACAGTACGTAGTCAAACCAGCACAAACACTGTTGAAAAGTACCAAGACTATCAGGATACTGCCCGGTACCAGCAAAATCGGTACTCTTGGTTTGACCAATGGATTCCATCAAAATGTATCCTCGCAGAATGGCGGCATTGCTACTCAAAATTCCATTTTATTGCCCAAAGGTGCTTTTTTGAATACAATTTCGCCACGTCTCGTCAATGCCACGCCTGTAACAACACAATTGATAAATGGCGGGACGATATCCGCGCAGCTGCTGAATGCTTCCCAAGTACTTACCACTACTTGCGATTTCACTCATCAAAATGTTTGTTCCAACAGTGGGAATACTGTAAGGTCAGCAGGTAAAGCCGGCAGTGGTGTTTCACTTATGCCGTCATTAAAAACGGCACCAGCAATAATACGTGCTGCCAATAATCAACAATTCATGGTGCCAGCTCTGAAGACTAATCAGGATACTGGCAGTGTTGTCAAGGGCGTCCAGACAACTAATGGAAGCGTGGTCAAGCCGGTGATGTCTGGTGGATTCTTGAAATCCGTACAAATACCCACGCAATTTCTGCGCAACACGGCAACTGCATTTGTCAAGACGGTGCCGGCCAGTACAACGAAGATTGCAACGAGCACGAGCTCCCCGATAATACTGAGGACTGCCTCGCTCCTGAAGGCTCAAGATTCAAAGACTGTTGTGACTCCTAGTGCCTCGTCCATTTTACGACCAACCCATCAAGCTCCCTCCAATCCAGTTTCCATACTTAAGCCGCAAGCGAAAATTGTCGCTCAAGCGAAGAACAATAAGCGTGGCGTACTTGTAAATGGTCAGAACGTCGTTACAAGCGTTTCACAAAATTTAAATCCTTCTCGTGTTCTTCCGAGAAGTAACAACAGCGCACAGAGCGACTTTACAGAACGTACCAAGGTTCTGCAAAATGGAACTGGCGAAAAACGCATTGAGACACCTGCCACAGCAGCCGCAAAAGTTGTCAAGAGAGCCAAAGTCGCCGGACTCCAGAGTCCGATAGCTCTAACTGCGGAACAAACCGATACCACCAAACCACTAGGATCGAGTGAAAATCCCATACAAATTGTTCAACAGGGACACACGTTCCACAGCATGCAGAGGCTAACGCAGTCGCAACTTAAACAGATCGCGCACGTTTTGCAACAGAGGAGTCAGGAGGCTGCTATGCCTAATGAGAGAATCGTTTATAGGTACGTTGTCCAATTGATCAATTGGTATCCTTACTTTTCTTCGCGAGTCATGTAACTTCCTCCGGAATATACCTACTTTCGTGCCAACAACAAATTCTCATTTCAGAGTTGTTTTCCCTGAAGAGCTCGATCTGCGAATGAGGAATCCTGGCAACTTATTAAAAGGACGAGGTGCAAAACGTGGCAGACCTAAGAAGTCTGCTGTTAGGCCTACCGCACCGGCAACTAAAATTTCAACTGCTACAGAAGAGGAGCACGATGATACGAAGGTTCGTGACACCAAAAATGTGCCTCGGATGAGAATTAGTATCCGATGCATCGAATGATTCTCATCTAAGAATGAGTAATTCACCAGATGAGGTGACATACACGAATCTATTGATGGCACAATTCTTGATGGCGTTTTGCAAGCAGCACATTTAAGAAATACATAAAAACCTGATTGGGCCGGTCCATTAGCTCCTCTCGCGATATGCATTATCAATATCTCTTAACAGGCATAAGTGAACCCCTCAATCATTTGTAAATCCTTTGAAGCCATTATTCGAAACACCTGTGCACTCATCGATTAATTTCATATTATCTTGTACTTTATTCCGTTATATCATATTCGCCAAAGAAAGTGTTAATCACCGGATTAACGTGGACGCTTTACATTCGCAGGACGATCGAAAGAAAGTGATAGCGCGTACGAGATCGGGCAGATTATCACGACCACCGCGTCACATGGTGCGCGACTACAAGCATTTGCATCATCTGGACTTTATGCAACCGGACCTGGACGACTCGGACGGGGGTTACAGCGACTACAACACGAACGCGGATAAACTCGAGACCGATGCAGCTTCATCGAAGGAATTATTGAGCGGCCTTGAAGTTCCGAAACGCAAGATATCCGATCACTTTCGTTGTCCAACTTGCAACAAAATTTATCTCGGTAGAACGCGTATGGCGAGGCATTTCGAGATGCATCCGGACCACGGGAGTCCCGAACAACTACCGCCTCCTACGCCTGATCCAGAGCTGAAACGAGCTACGCTCGTGCCAGATCCCCTGAAGAGAAAGGGTAAGAAGAGAGGGCCCTGGGCTTACGTGACACCCGAGGCGAAGTCCGAGCGACGACAGTCCAAGCTCAAAGAGGCAATATCGGTGTGTGAGAATCTCGAGATCGTGAAAATCGCCGCGAAACCCGTGCTCAACGCGCAATCCATGCTGGATCTTCTGATCCTCAAGTCGGATCACAACGTGAGAAATTTTCTCGGTGAATTGAAGAATCTCGTGGATAAGATACGCGAACAAGCTGGCACGATGTTGAGCCTTGCAAGCGACACCGAAAGTGACCACGAGGATCTTCTAAATTTGAACGCGGTGAGCCTCTGCGGCGTTCTTGGTCTCGAACCCGGTCTCTACCGTATCAACAACGAGGCGTTCAAAAAACCAGAGGACATTTTCGATGAGCTCAACACCTCGACTGAGGAGCCGCCCACGAAATTACAAAAGACGCACAACACGGACGAGTCGAAGGAACATTTCGAAGAAAGAATGTCAAGCGGTTTCTCCGAGAGCTCCGATCTAAGCGTGTCGGACTTTTTAAACGAGCGTAAGAGTGATTCTCACACGAATTGTCCGGAGGTCCTTATGGCTCTGACTCTCATGCCGAGAAATCCGAGTCCAGCGGAAACGACGGAATGTCCAAAATCCGTTTCGAAGCTACTGATCTCTAATCCCGAGATACAGAATCAACTGTCCGAGAATCAAGGATTTCAGAAAATCGACATTAATTCCAGCAAAACGCAATCCTATCGAAAAGTCGAGAGCGCGAAAGACGGCTACGCCAAATTAGCCGACAGCCTCGAGCTCAACGGTTGCGTTTTCGACAAGCTGAATTACGAGGAGGCGAAACAGTCGATGCCCACGATAGATACGCTGCAACAAGCGTTCATCAAACTCGAGCCTATGGAGCAAGGTTTCAAACTGGAAAATACGACGGTTAGCAGTTATGCGAAGGACGCCACGCAGCACAATTATGAAAAGATTGAGAACGGATACGAGAACATTGAGACGGGTACGCAAAACTTTGTTAAAAGTTTTCACAAGCTCATCACGAAGGTCGTCACTCCGATCAACACGAACGAGATTCCTGTTAAGAATCCGAGCGAATCGAGGCTCAATGGCGGAGACCAGGAGAAGATGTTGGTCGAGGCGGGTATGTGCAAAATGCCGGAAAGCATTCCCATTCTACAAGACCCCGTGCCGATAATGAGCAACTCTTGCGACACTGGTGGTATTTTTGGTGGCGCGGACAATCTCGACATCACCAAAATTACCGGCTACGATCACATACCACACTTGGACATACTCACGAGTGGCGGTGTAATGGACAAGCATATGATGATGGATGAGAAATTGGTCGAACAGTTGCATCTCGTCGATCAGACCAATCTCGTCGATGAACTCGTCTCCGAGAGACTTAAGAATATTATGCCCGACACCATTCTCGACAACAATTTAATGCCAAACGGTCCTAATCTGGATGCCGATTTGGACTTTGAAGCGTTGAGCGAAGAATTCAACAGGAATACCAGGAGTTGATCATCGGATGAATTAATCCGTCGTTCCTATCGTGTTTTTCTACAGGCCAAAGGAAAAACAAAAACTTCGTCGAGAGGCTCGTCGTTTGCATCAATCAACAGCGCGAATGGACGATCCTTCGGCGCTTCTTCTTTTTTTATTTTCTTGACGAGACACACTGAGATACGTTCACGAGTTACCTCGTTTCGCATCTCTCGCACAAATGATAATACTGTTACGTTTTCTTTCGCCATCACGCTTTTCTCTATACTTTCGTCACACTATCGGCGCCGTATCTTCGCAATAGAACTGACTTTCGTTCCAAACTTCGACCTCTAGCCGCCTGGTGGATTAAGTATGTTCGAGATAGCTGGAAGCGCAAAAAATAGGTGATGGATATTTTTTTCTTTCTCCAGTTGTAGGAAAACTCGGGCGATTGTTTCCTCGTAATTTTTTCACGTGAAGTGTAGAAACTTCTCCATTTTCGTATTGAGTTTTATTTCGTGAGTTATAACGTAAATGCGAGGGCAAGCTACAAAGGAAATTAGTATACGCTAGTCTGCGAGTGATGGAAATTAAGGTTCCAAAAGTTGCTCTTACGATCTCTTACGTATCGATTAGTACGAAATTGTTAGTTTTTCTTTTTTTTTTTGTAATTGTTCGAGCGACGGAAAGATAGAGAATACGGAAAATTAAGTTATTTCTGTAAATAATACAAAGGTCCGTGTACAGCGAACGTTTAAAAGAATGTACGATTAGCAACGGTTATTCCAGTTGGAGCGAGTATTTTTTAAGACTTAGATCGTAGGGCAATTACAGCCAAGGTATAATCGCGATTGTAACAATCGGGGGAGGGGAGGGCAAGTGTAAATTATATGCTGAAGAGGCATTTCACGTTAAATATTTGACACTCTTACCGCTCGGTGAACGGGGGTCTGAATTTTCTACTTCGCTTCGTCTCTAACTCTTGATGATCGTGTATTCAAAATTAAAGAAATTCATTGAGAGTGGAGAAAAAAAAATGTTCGAGCTCGCATTCTCGAATTTTCAACATGACGCAAGTAAATGCATATTATTTCTTTTCTGCAAAAACATGGCGAGATGTGTAGTCATGTGTAGTGAATGCTCATTGATCGACCAACTAATTTATATCGCGAGAATGACATTTTTTCCCTACGAGAATGTAACCAGCTCATTTTATTTACGGGTTACCTTTTTTTGAAAATCAAGCGCTTCGGGTTCATCGTTCAATTTATTGTTTGGCAAAAAATATTACTTACCATGATACTACTCACTTTTGCATCAGTGCATATTTTAGGATTGCGACCAAAGTCTATGTAATTTTCAATTAAGAAGGGTACGGCATTCCACCGATTAATCATTAATAAATACTTATTGTTTTGAGACGCCGATACGTGAAATAAAAGGTCAAGTTTAGTTCTCGTAAATGCTGTTATGTTTTATGCAAACAACAAAATCAATATCTGGATAATTCAATACAATATTGGCTATAGATATCAGAAGAAAAATTCACGTTTTTTCATTGGAACATGTGCCAAATTGCTTAGACTTTATTACATACATATACGTTTTTTTTTTGTTCAGAAATATAACGAGACTTAACCAATTGTTGAAGTTGAGCTTGTACGTGGTCTACGTCGAAGAATGAAAATTAATATTTCTTAAGCTCCTATCGACAAATCGCACGATCCTCCGCAGCTAAACTTTAAGAGCTTTGAAATCTAGCAACGAAGAATTATGGGATTTTCATTGATCCTCTTGTGCAAACTATTTTTTAACGTGAAAAGTTAAACGCTCAGAGAGTGCGAGCCGAAACTTGTTCGAAAAGAATAAAAATGCGCGCTTAAGGCCCGAAGGTATGACAAATTGACGTACATTTCAATACGACAGAACTCTAAAAAGCGTACTAAAATCAACAAGGTGTGAAAAAATGTTTGAATAATGGCGAATAAATGAACACGTCTTAATCTTTCGACGATCCAATCCATTTCCGGTTTTTCAATGTTACAACAGCACATTCTATAATTAAGTGGTTAACGTTAGATTTTGGAAGAAAATTAGAAAACAAAAGTAAAATTAATTGCAAATACGATTCCATCCACAGAATCACGCATTTATAGGCATTGACGTTGATTCGTATGTAAATATGGCAATACACCTTTTCTCTAAGCAGTTAATTATTTCTACGTTTTTCCTTTCTTTCAACTTCATGAGATACGTATCTCTCTCAGCCTCGTGTAATATATGTGTTGTATAAAAAAAAAAACTTAACACGGAGCAGTGCTTCCAAACTACAATTTAGCCGCGGAGTGGGAAGAGACATCCAAATGCTCAAAGAGAAAAACAAACGAAAGAAAAATACTTTGTTTATTCCGAATATTGCACCGGGTGATACCACCGTCTAGAATAGTGTCTGCTTAGATAACGATAAATGTTGTCTTCGATAACGTAAGTTCGAGGCGTGCGACGAAGAAGTTGGTGAAGAAAAAAAAATAAAAGATTATACGAAAATAATCTCAATTTTTTCAATTATTTCCTACCCATACGCTAGTACTTGACCAAATTGCACGGACAAGCTGCCTAGGCTTTCTTCCAAATCTTCTTGGTGATCACCAAAGGTATGTGGTGTGCTTTTCAACATTGTTTCTGCTGTTTGAAATGGTTGAGTATCGCAAATAACCCCAGTCACTTCATGGTACTCTTCGATGTGCAAGCGGAACATTAAAAAAGTATTTCAAATCGAGTCTATATTTTGTCCAGGTACGGGGCTTGCTTGCTATATTGTTAATCCACCACTGATGCAATGTGAAATTGTGCTGTTTGATGAAATATAACAGAACTGCGAAAACAGTCATGTTCGGAATTTCGTTAGCCCAATTTCAGTAGAATTCTATAAGTAGCGTATTGGTTCAAAGCCACGCTTTCTTTTCCTCCGTTCCATTCTTCGTATTAGCGCAAGGGTTCAGGACAACTGTGAAAAACTTGTATTGGAACAGGTTCAGTCTTGTAGTTACATTATACAGTAGTAAAGAACAATTCTGATCATCTATGGCCAGTTTCAACAAGCATCGATTCCAGCGCAGTTGTTACGCCTTCATGAATTTTTGTCTGATGAACCCAAGCTGCCAGATGCAACATTTTCCAAGAGTCGCGATGATCGTGGGCAATGTTTTCCAAAACTTTGCGTCTAACTTGAGCTTCATCTCTGTATGCCTCATAAATCAGCTCTGCGGTTTGTACTGAAAATTTACAATAAATGCATACATTTTTTATTGATTAATTTTTTTTCTCTCACAACTTTACAATAGATCTGCCAAATTTATCTACATCCCCTAGTGTTTGCTTTTTTTTGTGACGTGCCATTCTTATTCTTAATACGAAACCTGTGTTTGCTTGATTTTTTTTCGGACACTTTTGTTGATTGCCTCATTTTATAGCCTAGAATATTAACCTTGATGTGCAATAATGATTTCCGAAATATTAAGCACATTTATAGCGTAAGGATAATGTTTAAGACAGGTCGGTTCATCCGCTACATCATCTGTCTACATCTCGTAAACACATGATTGGATATTGAACCGATTTAGCGTTCAATAGAAACTTACCAAACCGTTCCGTAGGCCAAGTATCGAACAGCTTTCCTTTCTGAAGCGATTTAATGGCACTCAGTTGGACAATGGACTGTTTCAAATTGCAAACAACCTGATCCTTGGAAAAAATATCGAATATATTGAATTTTTCACACTGAAAGAGATAATGCAGTAATTAATTATAGATTATAGGTATATTTACCAACTGATCACAATCTTTGGACAGATCGTCACAGAGATCCTGCAAGTCATCGGGATAAGTTTCGTCGTTTTTTATCTGTGTAATACTTTGCAAAACTGCCAAACCATGCAAGTGAATGTTGTTCCATTGTTGGATACTCGAATGTATCGTCGCTGCCAAATCTTTCACTATCCGAGGATTGCCGGTTAAATTTTTTTGCTGTGATGCTCTCGTCATTGGAGATTCTGTGAATTTTAAAAAATTCGTTTCACTAGTGGAATGTTTCCATTTTATCCAACTCAGTATCTTTCGGCCGTAACTTCGTTTCAAAGATATGTCAATTTTTTCGTAAAATATTTATTGTTGCCGTAGAAACTTACTAGCTACTGGTGAAAATTGCGCCATTATGAAGCTGTTAAATGATTCTCACAAGTTGTTTCTACCGTTCAATCTTTTTCGCGAATAATCCGTAAGTCCCGAAACTATGATCTGTTTCGCCAAAGTATAACCTCAAACCTTTCATAACCTCATCGAGTTCAGGGAATCCCCACCACCGCTCCGCATGCTCGAAAATGATTTGTCGATAAAACGGCGCGATGAAACGTCAATTTCGAAACATGTTTCAAACTCGAAAGCTTTCCAGATCGCGTGTTCGTTGAAAATGTAGCTTGGATTTGAAAACTTCACGAAAGTACGATCGTCCGAGCGAATAAAAAAGCACTTCCGGTCGCAAAAAACGTTAATCAATGGACTACGCAAAAACTAGAAAAGGCGCGCCATACTTTCGGCTTATCAAAGATACGGATAGTCCATCGCGAATGTCATTGCGATTGCGTTCATTATATTTTAACGTAGTAGTTTTTCGAGCTTGCTATCGCTCGTTTACGTCCTCGCGGACATCAACGACAACGATTTCTACGAGAGTCTTGAAATTAAGATATAATTCAAGGAATTGTGTAATCTTATTTTCTCAAGCCACGTGAACATAAGTGGCGAGAAACTCAGAGACCATATTCCGTAATGTTGATAACAGTGGAGGCTTTAGGCGGTGTCCCAACGGCAGACGAGCGGAGTTGAGTGCTCACGAGAGGCGGGAGTCACCTGCACGAAAAAGTCCACTGTACGGAGTATCCACACGTATACACTTCTACGGGGCCTTCCATGCTGAGCGCACGACTTCTCCTTTTCAACGTCGCTCTTAGCGCTGTATCGAAAAACATCACGAAATAAAAAAAAAAACACAATTCCAACCGTGGGTCAATCGCGTCGACCAGAAATCAAAAGCTCATACTGGCAAACTTTATTTTCGTGTGAGTCACGTGACAAAATTCCGTTTCCACTGGAAAGTCCATAAAAAGATCCTCCAGCTTTACTGAATAAAAACATGATGGCAATGTAAATGTACAAATCTGGTTTGTTACTTCAACATTCATTTCGACAAAGCAGCCCGATCACTCGTGTTAGAATATCTCAAATCTGTCAAAAGTGCCTCATCCCTAACCCTTCGGAAATTGACAAAAAGTGGAACAAATTAAAGCTAGCCAAGTTCGATTTTTGTAAATTTGACTCAAAATCTCCTATGCTTGTACACACGTACATGTACGTACATGGATGCTCGTACCATATATCCCATCTCATTGCTTTTGTTTGGAGAACGGTAGGAGAACAAGGTCACGCATCAGGTAAAATGGCAGTAGTTCGCGGTGCAGCGGCGTAAGAAGTTAAACGCGGGGTATCGCACACAGCCGTACATTTACGGGCACGGATCAAACTCACACTTTTATATACACTTAAAAAAACAAACCTAAGATCCGCGCTTATATTTATTCCATCGTTCGTCTTGAACTTTCGCATTATTTTATTTTTCGCGTCTATCCGTAGAGCGTAAAATAGACAAGTTGAACGGACATTGAGAATTCGCGGCGAATGTCGGCTCTTTTTTTTTATTGCCGTGTGAATCTCTGACGTGAGAAACGTCGAAAAGGAAACACAAGAAGATGAAGGATCATTGGGTCGAGTGTGCGGTGAGTGTTCGCGGGAGTCGGAAGTGAGTAGTTGCGTTTCGGTCCGGCGAATCGCGCGGGGCGTCTCGTGGGGAACTTCGCGTTCGTAAATAGTGCACGCCCGGTACGTCATCGATACATCGTGAAGTTTCTCGAACGATCGCGTCCCTCGTTGCACTTCACGCGGATGCTCGAAAAAACGGTTGGAACAAAAATACACATACACACGCATAGGGAGGAGTGTAACATTAAACAAAGACATTACGAAACGACAAATGACGTAGTGGGGAGTGGCTCGGTAAAAGAAAAAAAATCCTCGGTATATATTTTTTTTCGTACGAATATCGCATTCGTCCGTGACAAACACCGAAAATATCGACCGTCGCGAAACTATCGGTCAGAGTTTCAAGTGATTCCCAAAGCATTATAAACGAGCTAGACGCACTTTCGAGTTTATTTTCCGAGCTATGAAATTCCTAGAAACAGTCGACGCATCAAGATACGCCTCGAAGTACGGCGTTATTCTCGAATACGAGAAAAGAGCAACGGTAAAGCTGAAAAGTTACCGCTCTATCGGCTTCGCGCTAAATGTAGTCGAAACTCGACATAAATACGATAAAAGGCGTAACGAGTGCAGTAAACCTTTTCGGGCACGGTAAATCCTATGCTATGCATGTTGGGCGTTTGCGAGGTAGTCACAATTTTCTCAGTGATTTCTTGATATTCCGCGTCAAGAGGCTACCGGTTTTCTCGATCCGTAACTACGAATATTCCCATATTTATACTTCCATATAAGCGTTGATGAAAAGAAATACACAAACCTGGCGATACACACACACACCTCCGTGTACACAATAGACCCGACGAATTTACCGTTTTCGAGAGTGACATAACAATCGTAGTATACGCGTGTAATGTGACAATACGTACGGACGGAAATCCATCGTGTGCGTACGCGTCTTTTGCAATCAGATAAACGGATGAAGACCTATATATATAATACAGATACACAAACACACACATGCATACAGGGTGGCCACGAAACCAACTTCCGAAAGAAAAATCTGATTTACCCTCGCGTGTATGTTCTGCCATTTTTTTTTACCGGAACGAAAAGTTTGTCGTATTTACAACGAGTGCCCTTGGTAAACGGCAGTAGGCTGCCTTATAGCTCAGTGATTGGGATATTATGATCGTAATAGGCTTTAACATTCAGATAAGGTTAATTGAATTTTTTTACATGTTCGAATGTCGTATACTGTCTTTATTGGAGTTTAAGTACTAAACACTTACTTAGTGTTATCATTGAGAAGTGCACATCGCGTAAATGCTTTGGATTTTTTCGAAAAGTTAAAGAAATAGTTCTGAAACGATCAGTCACCAAACTGGTTGAAATGGTGACATATATGGTACTTTTATTAGTCGAAATGAATTTGACTTTTATTTAACTTCCAAAAGACTCTGGTTTTGAGAGCAGGACAAGAATGCTTTTTCCTCGAAAATTGAAAAACGATTCAGCAACAGAGTTTGAGCTGATTGGTATGGAAATCGATAAGAGGCATTACAATTTTCCTTTTGAATGCCTTTTTCTGGCCACCCTGTATAGATATATTCCGGTATATTCATATCAGAAGCGCCATATCGTAGAGTTTGTCTGATAAGGGCACACGTTGGTACAAGCCAGTTGACTTTTGACGGTAACGCAAGGCGGTGGCAAACATGAAAATGGAGGTAAGTGCGCAACGTAACGTGTAACGGAATAACATCACTTTAGAGATCCTCGTTGTGAATGACAATAAAAACTGCAAAGGAAAAATAAAAACTCAAAAATATTGAACATCTTTGAAAATGGTGAATCGAGCGAGAAAGTATCATCAAATTGTGTAGTCACTGCGTGAAACGGCGAATGAAGGACCCAAGGAAAATAAAGACTGGCAAAGAATCTAACGTGAGGCTGCCCGTAAAGACGATGTCAATAATTCAAGGATAAACGTTGAAAAAAAAAATTCAAAGGCTGTTGACGATTGGCCAATCAGAAACTATGATCGGAAACAGGTTGAATGGAAAGAGATAGATCCGTTTCAGTGTTTTGAATTTTCCGTTTATTTTTTTTTGTGAAACTCTGTAATTTCGCTATCGAAGCACGGTTCTCGAAAATCAATACGTTTGAAGAGTCACTCTCGCAATCCGCGATCGGCAAAATCGATTGAGCACAAAGATAAAACGAAACGAAGAGGGAGGGAGAGAGGAAGATATAAGTGTAATTGTGGAAACGATACAATCGTGATATCGCGAGTCGCGAGAGTTTCATCGATATTTTAGGTATGTGTCACACCGATCGCGAGCGTCATCAATGACGGATCTCCTGGAAATCGGGGACTGACGTTTCCAAAAGTGCCCAACAGCTCGTGGAATTAAAGCGTTGTTTTTCTTTTTTATGTCGGGTTTTTCAAAATTACAAGTGCCACTTTCCTCGTTGACTGCTGAGTCCTCGATTTTATGTGCAGTAAAGTAGAACAAAAGAGGTATCGAAAAATTGTTATGGAATAATGGATCCCGAAAATTGGTTATTAAACAATGTGACTTTTTTTATGAATTTATTAATCGATTTGAATCAACGCGCGGAATAATCCACGATTTTCAACTGAATAATTCGCGCTCGGATGCAAATGGCTTGAATATTAGGACGTTGAAGTTTAACAAGCAAGCTTGATATTCGATCTATGTCATTCTGCCGAAGTGTGAACCACTTTTTTTTTCCAATGTGTGTTGAAGACGCCAAATTTTGTGCCCAAAAAAAGAGAAATCATGGGGAATTACTGGACTACTTTATTTTTGAGAAATCTGCCGATAAATACACACAGAAAACCGGTTGAGACTTGATGAGATTATGCCCTGTAGGAAACAACAGGCTCGTATTAGTATAGATGCTTCAAAAATAACGATTCTGATGTGGAAGATCGAAAAAATACTCAGCATATTGAAAAAGGTTGAAAACAAAAAATCGGAGTCCAGCTAGCGTTCGACATCAAGACTCGTGTCGGATACGAGCCGGACTCGTACAATCGTTAGACGTTAGGGTAACCTGGTCTAGGAGTATGGACCTGAAGTTCGCATCGTTGCGACGCAACGAAATTTATTTTTTCATTTTTTTATTTCCTTAAATCTATTATTTGGCGACATATTTTTTTTTTCTAAAGAAATAGAGAAATGAAAAAATAATGATTTTCGTTGTCTCGCAACGTTGCGAACTTCAAACTCATCTAGGAGTACGCATCCGATAAGAGTACGCAACACCAAAAGCTGTGAAGTTTTAGACGATGCGCGGCTAACTTCACTCGTATTTTGATGTAACCTGCGTTTAGAGGTGCTGGACGAAAAAATAATCAAATCCGGCAGAAAACGCAGAAATTACGTAAGTTTAAAGACTTTTGCTCAATTTTTCGAAATATTATTACCATTTTGAAAGTATTTTTGAGACAAGAATGCAATTATTTGGTGAAAATGAAATAAACTGTGAAGTTTTTAAAGACGATGCCTGACACATTGCACCGAGCGTAATTCCGGTCAATGCCAAGAGATGGCGTTGAATTTCGCTCGTACT
>JAPYZJ010000449.1:0-54882 GCA_030522765.1 Ophioninae sp. B BG-2022a
CTTCCATTGGTTCATCTTTTTCTGTCACTTCCTACCCGCACTTCGCTAAGCTAACCTACCTATAGTGCGTCCACAGCCGACTTAGCTACACTATACTGCATTTACCGAGGACGCGGGGAAACTGTGGAAAACCCGTGCCGGTACAGACGGCCCTGTATTTGCCTGATCCTTTGATGTACACACTTTGTATTGAAGTATCTACATCAAAGCATCAGAAAAAACGGTCTCCCGCTCACTGGTCGATGAGCCAGCCAGAGCACAGCTAAACGGTCACCGCACCAAGTATCAGCTTCTCTCGATGCTGCTTAACATCAGTGTTGAAGATTATATATATTTTTTATTTTTTTTTGTACGAAGTTACAACGGGTATGGCCTTATTCGGAACTGTGGTCTGAATAAGGCCCGGAAGACGCTTTTTTTAAAAAGAGCTTATAGTTAATAGTGAACATTGTTTTCTTAACCAAAGTTATTATTAATACGTTGATTTCTGAGTAAATGATTACATTAACATTTTTGTTTTTTTTCAACATTCATAGTTTTTTTTGTGTTAAAAAATAAATAAGGTGGGCCTTACATGGGTCAGGTACGTTAGACGAAAAAACGTTATGGGTCAAAACGATCTAGTATGCACTCGAAGGGTCAAGGCAACGTTGATGTAATTTGACTGCTTTTGCTTGGTATAGTGAACACCCTATCTATCATTAGTCGACACACGCAGTTTTGCGATTGAAAATAAACGGGAATGTACGTCATATGTTAGGTGTGCCATTTTGAATTCCGAAATTTTTATCCAGTGCTCGGATTCATAAAGCGTTCACATGGTTCCAAATAATCAACCCGACGAGTGCTCCGCGCATCTTTACCCTAATTTACCATCAGGTTAAATTCGTCTTTCGGGAGGTGTATTATTTTGATAAATGTGCTGTTGCAATTTTCGGTAAGGGAAAGCAGAGAAAAAAATGCGAACATCTTTTTTTTTAATCGTCGTTTATCGTATCAGAGTACTCCAGGCGGTAAAACAAAAAAAAAAACGAGGTCAAGGGATATCTCAAATTCCTTTAGTTTTCTTGACTCGAAGCGGATGTACGACGGTGTATTATATCGTAGAAGTCCAAATTTCTCCACGTCTGCTTCTGCATGCTCTCCCCTTTTTTTTTCTTTTCATCAAGAGTGAGGTTGGTAATCGACCAGACGGCGCCGGTTACTCGAGCTTTCGAGGGTCTCCGCAAGAGCATCTTTCGGGCTCTTGGTCGTTTCCCTGCTGAAAGTACTTTGGCGCTACAGACGTGTTAGTACCGTACGCATTTCATAGCTCGAGCAATAAGAGACAGACGAATCGCTTATTTCGAGGGGGCATTCAAGATCAGACCTAACCTCTTAAAGAATACTAGTTAAGTTTCCATGGCTTAGCATTTCCTATATAATCTCGAAGTTCTGTCCAGTCACTCGGATCGTTATCAACGACGTCTCCAGTTGACATCGTCTCCACCCAGTCGCATCTGTTTCCAATAACGCCCACCCCCGAGTCAATAGTTATCGATACCCCATAGATTTTCCGGTTTATGGTTGCATCCCGACCCAATAGATTCTTTCAATGAAATTATACCTGATAAAAAGTTTCTTGGGTGAACGGTTTCGTGACTGGGTAAGGCGGACACCATATTTCAGGATAAGGTACTTGACCAGGACTTTCAGAACAGTTTTTGAAAAGTTCAAAAAAGTTCCAGTTTTTGAAAAGTTCCAAAAAGTTCTAGTTTTTCAAAGCTTCAGCTTTTGAAAGTTCCAAAAAGTTCTAGTTTTCGAAAGTTTCAAACAGTTTCAGTTTTCGGAAGTTCCAGAAAAGTTCCAGAACAGTTTTTGAAAAGTAAGGTACCTAACCCATTTAAGGCCCAGTGCCTAATAAAGCCCACGTTTTAAATATCCAAAACCACAAAGTCAAAAGGATTGAGATCTCATCTTCGAGTGTCTAACTTTGAATGGCCGCAATTGCCCATAGGAATCGCCGCGCTGTGCCAAACCCAAACAAATTTGCAGTCGATAGAAGACAGCGCGTGCGATCGCACGTAGGCGTTTCTTAAATTTCGACGTACAAAAACTTTCGAAAAGAAAAAATGTTTTCAATATTGCTTAGTGAATTTTTATTCTAATTATATGTAGTGGTTTGTCAGCACTACACATGTTGTTATCCAAATTTAAGTTTCAAATTGAAGATTATATATTTTTTATATTTTTTCTGTACGAAGTTACAACGGGTATAGCCTTATTAGAAACAGCGGTCTGAATAAGGCCCAGAAGACGCTTTTTTTAAAAAAAGCTTATAGTTAATAGTGAACATTGTTTTCTGAACCAAAATTATTATTAATACGTTGATTATTGAATAATTGATTAAATGAACATTTCATCTTGTTTCAACATTCTTAGATTTTTTTATACTTAAAAACAAATAAGGGGGGCCTTACATGGGTCAGATATCTTAGTCAAACTTCTAGCTGGTGGTCGATGTCGTATGACTCGTTCGACCTCCAGTTAGTTTGCTCACATGATTGTTCTCTGACACGATCTGATAGCGACCACAATGATGATCTCCAGTGAATTTGCAGTCCAAATTTGCCTTCTTCTAGTGCTCGTAAGTTAGAACGTCTTCCTCGTCGACACATTCATTCCGAGTCAGTAAAGTCTTCGGGGCCAAAATGAAGTAGAAATACCGCTTACGAAAAGGGATCTAGCTGGTTCTTTCGGATGAGAGAGGCAGATACTGGCTGATGCGAAAAAGAGAAGCTCCAAGGTGGATCTGAGTGAAAAGATGAGTCAACTAGGATCTACGTCGCTATCAAGTGTTCATCCTTATTTCCTTTGCTGTTCGCCTTTTTTCTTCTTCCTCTTCAACGACTTTGGTATACGTCGCTAGATACCAATTTCATCTCGTTGCTCAGCTAAGCTTTTCTGATTATTTCCGTTGCGAGCAACGGCTTTTTACCTCCAGGAGAGGCGACAGATTTATCTTTTATTCTACTTCAATTATATCCTTGTAGCGTTCCAGTCTTATCAGGGCCTTTTAGGGTTCCGAGTGGAGAGGTAAAGAACCGTAACACCGGCCGTATCAAGCCTCGAGCGGGGTGAACGTTCATCCGACTAGGCTCAGCTACATTGAAGCCATTTTTCCAACCCTCGACACTCCTACGCATCTTTCGCTTAGCTTTCTTTTCCCTTGTGGGCTAACTACTTTGGAGACTCCAGTATTTTCGACGGAATATCCGTAGACTCCCCCCAACGCTTTTACAACGTTTCAAGGTCGAAACGTTGAAAAACTTGCTTCTTCCTCGAACCACAAACCCTGACCCTTGGAGTGAACGGTAAACTCGAACCAAACCCAAACTTACGCTGTCTTCGAAATTTCAATACCTAATGATCTTATCTCAAGATACAGAGACACCTTCATTCTCATGAAAAATACCCCAAACCCTGTTTTTGATTGCAAACGGAGCGGCTATACCTAACCTCATCTGATTAGTAGGTTTTGGTACTCATCTGTTTCTTAACTCGTAACGCTCATCCGGGGTCCAGTGTACCCCAGGCAAATTTTGTAGGCATATAAAATTGAAAATCGAATTTGTGTTGTCACGTGTTGTTGTCCGAACCTACTCCAACACTATTTAATCGGTGGCAATGGTCAAAATGGCGTCGGTCGTCTCGCAGGTAGCAAATAGGGCTGTTTCATGAAAATTATACCTTTTTCTTGAAAATATACTATTTCAAGAGTAACACAGCGTAGGTTTTGTCGCTATATCGTAAAAATCGAAATTTAGATGAATTTATCAACGAAAATTGTTGTTTTTATGTTCTTTTTGTTTCTGATTTTTTTTCGCCTTATTAACATTTTGAAACGAAAGAAAAAACGATTGTGTTACTTGAAAAACATATGAAATAGAATACTCGTGTAAGATTTTCGTCGATAAATCATGTAGAACGCAAATAGCAACAAGTTTTCGGCGTGGGGTCTACTATACCCCGTGTGACCATAACGTGGCGTATAGGAGGTTCGACTGTTACGGATTAACGAACAACTATTAACGTAACAGCTGTTCAGTTGAAAAGTGAACCGCCGTTATCACCTCTACATACCGATAAATAAACTCGATCGTACCACAGAGTGTCCAGCTGTAAACGTCTGGGTTACGTATGGTCATTTTTTTTAACGAACTGCATCCTTTTTCTTTGTTTCTCATTTCAAGGTGGAGGAGATACGTGAAATGATCGACCTGATCCAGACGAATGTCGAGGAGGTCAAGAAGAAGCACAGCGCCATCCTGTCGGCGCCGCAGACCGATGAGAGTGAGTCAGATTATCTCGTTATATAAATTATCAAACACATATACACACACATACTACCTACCTGTGAATATATCGGTCGAAAGCCAACACTGAGACACTTTATGTTCTTGTTCCCCTAAACTTTGCCAAAAATATCCTTCGTCTTCCATTCACTGATGAGTCCATGAAATTTCGAACATGACGTTCTCATTCGGTTCGTTTTAGCCTCGTGGCTCGATATTCCGAGAAGCTTCTTCGAAATTCAATGGCGAACGTTCCTATCGTTTCTTCAACGAAGAAACCTCTATTCACCGAACTCACCACTCGTCCTCTCCACTATTTCCAACCTCGCCACACATACAATTTTATCCATGGATAGACGTATAAAGTAAGTCGAAATCCTGGCCGGATTCGTCAGGGTGGTAGGAAGGGGGTGCCGATAATCGTCCTTGCTCTGGTTGGCGATGTTGTGTGTGCCCACCGCACACATTAGCCCTCTCTCCTTCCTGGCTCGTGTCGAGGTTGAAACCGCTCTCGAAACGTACGTGTAGCCTTTCTCCGCGTTGCTTCCGTCAGCTTACGTCATATATTTGCACCCGCTTGCGTCCCCCTTCAACGGTCTTTTCCTTAGGTATTCTCGACCAATCTTCAATTTCTCCACACATTCTTACGCGACGTACGTGCCCCCAACCTTTTCCTAGTCCATCGAACGTACCCTGAAATACTTCAGGGAAAATGACTTTTTTGGGAATTCCTACTCCCAGGGTGGATTTACCTCGTTGGATGAGAATCTCGAAGAGTTACGCTGAAGAATTCCAAAAAGCTATGAAGTCTTTACGACTGCCTCGAGGCAGTGGCGAATCAAACTTAGGGGATGGTCTTTAGCTTCTGAAAACTCTGGATCTTATTTCTCAAGGATGGTGACTTGATCCCTATTTTAGGGTCTTTTTGACTTCCAGGGCCTGTTTGCAGTATACATGCGAATCGAATTAACGCGTTGGTCCGCGGTCCTCGAAGACCTGGACTTGATAATCATTCAATCAGGATGATTTAATAGAGATCATTCAATGAGGATAATTCAATAAGGATCATTCAATAAGAATCATTCAGTAAAGGATAATTCGATACGGATAATTCAATAAGGAAAATTCAATAAAGATCATTCAATAAGGATTATTCAATAAGGATCATTGAATGAGGATCATTCAATAAGAATCATTCAATAAGGATCATTCAGTAAGGGACATTCAATAAGGACCATTCGATAAGGATAATTCAATAAGGATCCTCTAATAAGAATCATTCAATAAGCATCATTCAATAAGGAGCATTCAATAAGAATCATTCAACAAGGATCATTCAATAAGGATCATTCGATAAGGATAATTCAATAAGAATCATTCAATAAGGATCATTCAATGAGGGTCATTCAATAAGGAGCATTCAATAAGGATCATTCAATAAAGATCATTCAATAAGGATTATTCAATAAGGATCATTCAATGAGGATCATTCAATAAGGATCATTCAATGAGGATCATTCAATGAGGATCATTCAATAAGGATCACTCAATGAGGATCATTCAATCAGGATCATTCAATAAAGATCACTCAATAAGGATCATCCAATAAGGGGTGAATGATCCTGGGTTTGTTTGGGTTTGAGAAGCAGTCGTCAGACGGTCAAGTTAGCAGTTGCAGGAAACGCGATGAAAAAAAGTCTGGGTCTCTTTGTACTTCCACGGTGTGTTAAATTCTTGTTAGTACGCGCGGTCTCTACGTGCCTATATACAGGAAACGTCGAGAATTGGTATGAATGGATAGCGTCACGCGAAACCTATTACGTATATTCCTACGGAGCTTTTACTATGGCTATCGTGGATTATGATCCTGACTATGACACAGTGTCCTGGGGCACGTTCCATGTTCCATGCCGCAAAGTGTTCCGGCAGTCCATCGGGTCATTTTGTATGTGGCGCAACGGAATCGATTTAGTGTCTATTGAGTTCAATACCGGGTAACCCCACGCGTACACCTTTTCATACTTCCTTCGTAAGCGAATCACGTATCCGCTTGTCCGAAAACATTTTCATCCGGAAAGTAACGATATTCGGCAGAGAGCTCTTTCGATTCAGTTTTGCGTAACAGAAAACTCGCGAACGTGGGCAAAGGATGTTTAGTAGGTTTCTGTGTAGATTTCTTCGAATTCCTAGTATTGAATGTTAAAAGCTTCGTTTGAGGTTAGAACGAGCCCTAGGTCTTCAAACTATGTATTTTAGCTTGCAAGAAGTCTCACGATCTTGTATTAGGCGTTTACAGGCTAACATTGTTGACTGCTGAAACTGCTAGCTTTCCTATGGTACAATTGTTTACGGGTAGTCTCTAGGGATGCCAGATGTCCGGTTTTCGACCGGACAATCCGGTTTTTTTTATGCTTTTCCGGTTACAAAATTCTTGGTAAACCGGACACAAAGTGCACAAAGTACATTTATCTATTAAGAAATTCAAAAAAATACAACTTGTCCGGTTTTTTCTTTGAACACATCTGGCATCCCTAGTAGTCTCGAGATGTTGGCTAGATTGTTGGAAATTTTGGAAATGTTGAAACGATGGCTATTGGATAGTCGACTGTTCGGCTAAATGTTATCCACAACCTTCCAGTCGCGGTCATGACGGTAGGCCTTGATCTACCATAAATCATATGACAGTTTGATGGTGATAGGTCGGCTATCACCGGGAAATCGATTCGGAGGCCAAAATACACTGCGGAATCTTGGCTAAGAGTGATTCGGTTTTATAGACAGTTCCAGAAACGTTTTTTAAAGGTCCAGAACAGTTTTTGAAAAGTTCAAAAAAGATTCAGTTTTCGAAAGTTCCAGAAAAGTTCCAGAATAGTTTTTGAAAAGTACGGTACCTGACCCATGTAAGGCCCAGTGCCTAATAAAACCCACGATTTAAATATCCAAAAGTACAAAGTCAAACGGTTGAACTCTCATCGTACGGAATTGCAACCGGTATGGCCTTATCGTGAACAGTGGTCTGAATAAGGCCCAGAAGACGCCTTTTTAAAAAAAGCTTACAGTTAATAGTGAACATTGTTTCCTGAACCAAAATTATTATTAATACGTCGATTATTAAAAAAATGAATAAACAAACATTTTTGTTTTATTTCAACATTCATATTTTTTTTTATATCAAAAAACAAATAAGGTGGACCTTACACGGGTCAGGTACCTTCCAGCAATCTCCTAAAAAGTCCGTTTTTCATGCGCTCGCCTTCAATTTAACTATCTCTGCGATAAAATCAATTTCAACAGACAACACAGCAACGAAACGAAAGTACGTATTTTTGGATGGAGGATTAAATCTGTACGAAGTTTTTCCGGAGATGCACCTAGCGAACTGTCGAAGCACCTAGTCGCATCCGATAACGAGTCCGCAATAATGAGCGATTCGGTTGGATTACACGTTAGCTTTGGGTCCGATTTACAGTGACAGGAGAGCAGTGAGGTACGGCTGAAAAGTTGATACGCGAAATGTACGTGCCGTCCGCGGCTGGGCGCGTACATCGTTTTGACGGACGGCCACATTCAGCGATGGTGGTAACACGCGCCTGGGCAATAGCCGCACACACATTGAGTATTCGGTGTTTGATGGTGGAACGGTTTGGCTGTGAGCTGTCACGAGTAATCTCCTCTCACCTCGGCTTTACTACCGCATGATGCATATTCAGCCGTACACGATCGTCGTCCCCGTTCCTACGTGTCAGATGCATTGTCATGCCAGATTCGTACATTGAATAATAATCATTCAAACTCAACGATCCGTGGAGCCTGTGCATACAGTGTACGTAACGGGAGACTGTACGCGAGTGGATGTGATCACAAGTTGAATAATAGCTGCGAAATTCTCAACACCCCCTGCAGCGTTTCCAATCACGTACCACACCTTGCTCATTTCACGTATGTGAACGGAAACTAAATTCAACTATCAAATTTCGTTCGGTCCATTTGATTGGGTATGGTGGTATCTTGGTAAAGAATTCTTGTTACCACTTGAGGTACACGACGAAAGGCACTATTGGATTCTTCATAGGTACCAACGTGCCAATGCCAAAAGACAGCAAGGGAACGGTAACAATGCTCGAAACGAGTCCCAGTTCGGACATTGGTTGGAAAGTAGTTTATTAACAATATACGTGAAGTAACGAAATAAATAAATAATATGTCCAAACATTGGGACACGAAAGTATCCGAACACAGAGACAAACAGTGATCGGTGTTCGAAAATTGGTGAAATTTGCTTTTATTCAACATTTTGATATACAGCCTTGGCCAAAAGTATTAGGCATCCAATCATTTTTCTATCCGGACGAAAAACCGAATTTCTCGGCGAAAAAAAATTGTAAAAATTTGTTCGACAAACGAAACTGAAGCTAATAGTAACCTCTACGAACATCTAATCTCTAAATTTCGGGATCACCATTTTTCAAAGTCTAGCAAGCGATTATGCAAAGTATATAAAAAAAATCGCAAAAATAAGAATGGAAAAGAAAAGGGAAGCGATTTTTGTCCTCTTTGAAATGCCGTTTGGTAAATTGAGTTACGATCATTTTTCGCCGAGATATCGAATTTAATGTCAGAACAAAAAACAGAAAAAGCCTTAATTTAGAAAAATGGTGATCCCGGAATTTAGAAATTAGATGTTTGAAGAGGTAACTGTTAGCTTTAGTTTCGTTTTCTGAACAAATATGTACGATTTTTTTTCGCTGAGAAATTCGATTTTCCGTCCGGATAGAAAAATTATTGGATGCCTAATACTTTTGGCCAAGGCTGTATATAATTAAAAATATTCAACTGTCCGGCGTTTAATGTATGTATTTTGAAAACTAGACCTGGAAACATGGATCTTGTCCTTGAAACCAATCCTCAAATGAATAATAAATTCTTCAACAACTCTTAACCCGTAATGGTCACTAGGGGTCCAGTGAATCCCAGGAAAATTTTGTAGGGATATATCGTAGAAAGGTCGATTGAGAATCGACCTTGTGCTGTCACGTGTTGTCTGAACCTACTCCAACACTATTTAATCGGTGGCGATGGTCAAAATGTCGTCAGTTGTCCCGCAGGTAGCAAATAGTGCCGTTCATGAAAATTCTATTTTATTTCGAAAATATACTATTTCAGGAGTAACATAGCGTAGGTTTTTTCGCCATATCGCAAAAATCAAAATGTATATGAATTTTTCAATGAAAATTGGGGTTATTTTTGTTCTTTTTTCTGATTGTTTTTTCGCCATATGAAAATTTTCAAACGATAAAAAGAACGATTGTATTACTTGAAAAACATATGAAATAGAATACTCGTGTAAGATTTGCGTCGATAAATCAAGTAGAACGCAAATAGCAAAAAGTTTGCGGCGTGGGGACCATTGTATCCCGTGTGACCATTATGGATTAATCGTCCGAGCATTGGTACCTCAGTGAGCCATCCAAAGTCATCAGCTTTCCAAATCAACTTTCCAGATCAGAATTCTTGAAAGACCCAATGGTGTGGTTATCAGCTCGAGATTGAAAAATACGTTTTTACATAAACTCGTCGAGTTCAATCTGTAAACTAATGAGCTAATGAGCCTAAAATCAATACTACGCAGTGGGTACCCTTGCAATCTTATCTAGTTGAAGATAAGAGTTTTTTTTTTAGTTTTTCGGAGTCGTAGAGAGTTAGCTCGCTTCCACAAGTCACGACGTGTATCCTTCCAGTTGGGTGTCATCTGATTCCGTTGGATATGTGCAGCTCCAATAGTCGAGATTGTTGATGGTGGATGGATGGGTGGAAAGGTAGCTGGATGATGCAACGACCCGGAAAACCTTTCGTAACGACGTCGAAAAGGATTTTCAACGCCGGCGTGTCTCTTCTGCAGCTTCTTATCGTGACGTTTTTTTTTTTATACATATGTACCCTACCAATCGAATTTTCCACCATCAAAGAGGTAGTTTCTCATCTCACAAGGTGCTCTTTCACTTCTCTCTTTTAACCTCTTTCTACCGACTCCGATCTCTACGTGATCCAGAGATTTTCTGCATTCGGCGAAGTATTTTCATCTCCGATGGAGAAAAGCTTTCTCGGCTCGCTGCTCTCTTCTCTCTTACAGTCACTCTTCCTGTCGAGAATCATTCATCTTGCGTCCCTTCGTATCTCAAGCTCTCGGGAAATGCCCGATAGAGCGACTGCTAGAAATGTCCCTTTTTTTATTTCTTCCGCCTGGCTCTACGAAAATCCGACTTTTGACTCACTTGCTCTCTTCTATTCTTCTCGCTTTGTCGTTAAAGACTCGAATTAGAGTTTCGCCGGAAACTCCCAGGTTGCTTCGAGATGTCGATGTCATCCTGGAGGCAACGAAACGACTTTTTGAAAAGATCCCTCATTTTTGTTGGTTCTCGTTGAAGTGGCTGTGGAAAAACGGAAAAGTACTAACGAACCTAAACAACAGGAACTGATAATTGACCATATTCATAAACTGAGGTATATGGCAAAGTACCATATACTTTGGTATACTATATCAGTGTTTGATCCACAGGTTTATTAATCCTTTGTTAATGACAAAGGGTTAATAAATGAAACCTTGAGTAATTAAGGGTCAATTATTAAAGGGTTAATTAAATTAACCCTTTGTTAATCAAGTCAATTAACAAAGTTGTTCATTGACAAAGTTGTCAATTAACATAGCTGTGAATTAACGAAGTTGTCAATTAACATAGCTGTAAATTAACGAAGTTGTAAATGAACAAAGTTGTCAATTGACAAAGTTGTCGGTCAACAAAGTTGTCAAATAACAAAGTTGTCAATTAGCAAAGTTGTCAATTAGTAAAGTTGTCAATTAGTAAAGTTGTCAATTAGCAAAGTTGTCAATTAGCAAAGTTGTCAATTAACAAAGTTGTCAATTAGCAAAGTTGTCAATTGACAAAGTTGTCAATTAACAAAGTTGTCAGTTAGCAAAGTTGTCAATCAACAAAGTTGTCAGTTCGCAAAGTTGTCAATTAACAAAGTTGTCAGTTCGCAAAGTTGTCAGTTAGCAAAGTTGTCAATGAACAAAATTGTCAATTGACAAAGGGCCCAGCGAACTCTGTCAGTTTTTTGAATATTCATTATGAGGAAACTATTAATCCGATTTGAATGAAACAAACCCGAAAATGTAGCTCCAAGTATCTAGAATGCAATAGGTTCAGAATTCTGTAGAAAAACAAATTGAGATCGTCAAATATCCGCAAAAATGAGGGAAATCGCGAAAAAACTTTTTTTTTTTTAATTATAACCTCGTTATTTTTGGAGATAATTAAATAAAATTTTCACGAAAATAATCTTAACAGATGGAATTAAAAAAAAAATGCAATATTGGATCTTTTAAGACATTTATTTGGCTATTAGCCATTAAAGGCTTCATTTTTAGCCTGAAAGTTGACGTTGGGTTCCACTCGACCTCAGGTGCATACGAAGAGTTTAATTAGTTTCTTTGTCATCCTTTCTTTTGGCAGATGATGGTACCATCCTGGTTTGTCAGGATATGATTTCAAAAGCTGTCTACTGATTTTAGCGAGTCGGAAACGAAAATTTGTCTAATGCTAAAAGGGAAATCTGATTTTAAGATTTTTCATTTATCGTGAAGGATTGCGAGGCTGTATTCATGATTAAATATCGAAATGAGATTATTTCCGGAAACGGATCGAAGAGAAATGAATTCGAGGATTCATAAAATGAACTATCTGTGTTTCAAGATTTATTCTGAACTTTTTAAGGCGACACGGAATTGGAAAATATAAACTGAATACTCCGAGTACACCTCCCTTTTTATCCATTTCTGCCTGCTTGGGATTCAACCCGAGTCTGGTAAAAACGCGTTTTCCCCGTAGCAATTCACACAGTCAGAAGTTTTATGCCTCCATTACAGTGTTTTTTTGTTTCCTCGCGTTAGCTCGTGACTCCTTTCAGGACGTTTTTTTTACGGGAACGAGGGCAGAGCCAGGAGGGTTCTAAGGGTCGACCAGGAGATACGACTTTTGTTTTTCTAGTGGCTCCAGTACGTGAAATGAAGTTGTATCCTGAGGGGAATTTATTTTCCAGGCTTTTACTTTCTTATACAATAGAGTCTCTGTTTTTCCTCTTTCCGATTTGGTGGAGGCTGTTTCTTTGATTCTGGAAATCTTCAGACTGCAGTCTTTTCGGATGAACGAAAACGTGACGTTGCTTTTATGTGAGATGCCATGACAGGATCTACCTCAATAAACTCAAAAGTGTACATATGATTTTTCTTGCTCCACGAAAAATTGGATACCTCCATAAAAAAAATATATTCATAATTGTTATCAATTTTATCATCAAGTTAAAATTTGACAAAAGCTGTTTCGTTACATACAAAAAAATAATTATGATCATTATCAATTTTATCATCAAGATAAAATTTGACAAACGTTGTTTCGTTAAACAACAAAAGATAATAATTATGGTTATCAATGTTATCATCAAGATAGAATATTAAATATACATACGGTTATACTTTACAATGGAACTGAGGAATAAATGAATAATTTAGGGCCGATTTTTCAATCGCCAGATAACTTTTATCTGAAGAATATGTTTGATGTTTTGACAGCTTTTGTATAGAAAATATGTCAAACCGCCATATTTATTCCTCAGATAGAAGTTAACTGATGATTGAAAAATCGGCCCTTAGTAAAATGTAAAGCAATGTAGAAAAATGTACGATTTAGAAAAATATAGGAGATAGGAAAATGTAAAGCAATTTAGACAAATGTGGAGCAATTTAGAAAATTGTACGATTTAGAAAAATATAGGATATAGTAAAATGTACAATTTTGAAAAATTTACGATTTAAAAAAGTGTACGGTTTAAAAAAATGTAGGATTTAGTAAAATGTACGATTTAGAAAAATATACGATTTAGAAAAAAGTACGATTTAGAAAAAAGTACGATTTAGAAAAATGTACGATTTAGTAAAATGTATGATTTTTAAAAGAGTACGATTTAGTAAAATGTATGATTTAAAAAAAGTACGATTTAGTAAAATGTATGATTTAAAAAAAGTACGATTTAGTAAAATGTATGATTTAAAAAAAGTACGATTTAGAAAAAAGTACGATTTAGTAAAATGTACGATTTAGTAAAATGTACGATTTAGTCAAATGTACGATTTAGTCAAATGTACGATTTAGTATAAAAAGTACGATTTAGATAAGATTTCCTGAAAGGTATAGAAGGGTTAAAGGTATGTGCCAAAAAAGCCAGCAGGCAAAACATAAAATTTATTGAACCATTGTAAACCCGGGTAGCGAAAAATTGGTAGCAATGGCAATCCACATCGGTGCTATGAAGAATTGCAAAGTTACCAACCTGACTTATCCTTACCCAGAAGTGGATTTTATCGTCCCACATGACCTAGAGTGACAGGCCTATCTTTATGAAATTACGGAATGTCTTTGGCGAAGATGAGAAGCTCATAAGTATGATATGTCCTCGATGTAATTGGAAAAACGCTGTTCTAGTTTCTGCGAAGTTAACGGTCGGATTCTGGCAGGTTGCCTTTCGCCCTTCGCAATCTCGTGCTGCAATGGCCCCTCCCCTCCACCCGTTATTCTTCACTGTATAGTCGACTTGACAGACCTTTTTGGGGGAATTGCCACTAGTTCTGACAACGACCACTTTTTTTTTTCTTATCGATCCTTTGCATCGCACAACCCACCAATAATTCAAGGGTTTCCGTGGCCTGTATCAACGCACTCTTTTAGGGTCCCCATATCTTTTTCATCGTCTCCTGCTTCGTCTATCTTTGTTCCTCCTGGCTTACAAACTCCCTCCCATGAGAAATATCGCGGTTGATTTACTTAGTAACATTTATAATCAGGGCTTAGTCTGACAAGTCATTTTTTAAAAGCTACTTTTTTGTGTGTATCAGCCGATTGTTGGGTACCTGATGTGATCGTCCAGTGGAAAGTGCTCTTCATGGTAGACTAGGCAATCCAATTCAAAAAATCTCGTATGATGGAACGATCGTTGCGAAGTCAATGACTTTGAAGAAAAATTAGGGTCAAGTAGGCACTCGACGGTTTTGATTACAGATGCACGGGATAGTGGAATAAGTACTGGTACGAAAGGATTACGATTCAACAAGGGTTAATCCAAAAGTAACGATGATGACCAACTTAAGGATTTTCTTGCGCCATAATTACAATAGTATATCCCTTTACACCGGACGGTACACGATAGTGCGGGTAACTTTTAAAAAATCTAAAGGCCGCGTGGATTCATTTTTGCGAATGCAACCGACGTCGATCGATCGTGTTCATTTGGAGTCATAAATTGTTCAAAAAAATTATTCGAAATGATCGTGACATTTGGAGTCATAAATTGTTGAAAAAAATTATTCAAAATGATCATGACATTTGGAGTCATAAATTGTTCAAAAAAATTATTCAAAGTGATTAATCGTACCGTAGGGTGTAAAGGGATATACAAAGTAAAGGCAAAATCATCAGATACCATTTTTCTACGATAATTGTTTGAAAAGTTGCGTGAATCTTCTTGAGCCATGTTATAAAGTATGAAAAAATTGAAAAGGTTTCACCGTTTGGTAATCGAGATATTCAATGTTAAAAATCGTAGCCTTAACACTAGGTCGCATGGGAAGTTATGAAAAAAGACGATTTTTTTTACAACAAATATCACGATTTCTAGTTGGTCAAACTTTATCAAATTTTACCCACAGTTGAGTATGATCGTTGAGAAGCTTCATACAAATTAAAAAAATTAATTTTTTAATTCGTATAACGCAAGAATATCCTTAAATATGTGTTCAATGAGTTTTCTGATAAGTAAATGCACTCGATCTATATTTTCTTATCTTCTCAGTCACACTATCGGCGTAGTTTACGGTTTTCGGATTTGATGGGCTCGAACCTACCCAAGTTTACCCAATCTAGCCAAAGCCAATAAAAACCAATTTAAAAAAAGACTTTATCGGACATTTAGACCCAAAGTCCATGAATCGATTTTTACCATTTTTCCAGTATGTCCATAAAGACCAATCAGCAGTAGTCAGCAAAGACTGAAACTTTTGTGGGCCTATCATTAACCCGGCGAGAGTGTGGCGGGGTATGTCATACCCACAATGTAGTTTTTTAATGTCGTTGAAAATTCATTGTAACTTTTTTTTCCAGAAATGTGAAATGTAAAAAAATAGTTTAAACAATACTTTTTCTTAAGAATCTAGTTTTACAGCCAATTTGGTCAAATGTTATGTCTGATGGCTGCTTGTATACTTTTTGTTAAATTTTTTCACCACACTCTCGGCGGGTTATAAATTGTTTTTATAATCAATCATTATAAAAACAATTACTCCATGGACGGACCCTGCTGTCCTCGTTGTTCAAACAATTAAAAATCGTAGGCAGATCTGCTTACGAAAATCACTCCCTCTTTGTTTGTTTGTTAGTTTTTCCATTAATTTTTTGAAGTTTATTTTTTAAGTTTATCTTTAAGTCCCATCATCGGCAAATTCAGTGGTATGACAAATATCATTGAATATTATTGCGTTTTTTATTTCTTTTGCATTTTTTTGGTTTATATTGCATTTTATTTATTTATATTGTGTTTTTTTCGGTTTATTTTTCGTTTTTTCGTTTAGTTTGCGTTTCTTAGATTATTTCTTTAGACTATTTTAGTTTCTTTTGCGTTTCTTTGTATTTTTTGTTAGATTGTTTTAGTTATTATTTTATAAACATTTTCCACTTTATTGTACTTTGTAATTCCCAAAATTTCCGGAAAGTTTTTACCTGAGGCATAATAAAATTCATCATTATCATCATCCCTGGCGTCCCAGTCCCGTTTTCAATTTCCATTAACTGCGTATCCCACAAATAATACGTTATTCCGTTTAATCGTTGTTTACCCGGACGAAATTTATTGCGCAATGACGTTGCGTATTGAGGATTCGAACGTTGCCACAAAAGATCGTTGGATTACTTGATTTTCCGTGTGACAGCTGATTGCAAGGGGTTGCCCGAGTGAGCTCTGCCAGCTGGGTCGCTCGCGTATATGGAAGCGGTGGCCCACCGTTCTACGGGGATCAGGGTAGATTCGTAATCAGAGCAGGCGCTGAATATTCATTCGCTCAACTCTGGTATGTGGCACACTCGAGAGCAGGGGGTCGTCCTTGCCCCCTTGGCACCGGTGGATTTACTCACCGACTGACAGAGCTCACCAGATTATTTAATCCGCCCCCTCCCCCTCCCCCTTACCCTCAACCGCCCTTTCTCTCTCCCTCCGTCTCGCCGTTCATTTCCTCCGTGTATTATGCTCGGTTGATGCCCACGCTGAGCATCGGCTAAATTAATTTTCCGACCCGCAATTGTTGCGTCATGTTTATGTTGCTGGTCAAACTCGCCAGCAGGTTTCCAGCTTCAAAAATCCCTGAAGTCATTTGGATGTTGAGGCTCATAGAACTTTTTTTTTTTTGGACGGTGTCAATTTCGTAAAATTTTCGTTAATTTAGTAACTTGTTGAAAAGTATTTGGGTCGTCGGTTCTCATAAAACTAGTACGGTTTTGCAATTTTCGTAACTTATTTTTGAAGAAGATTTTTAAAGTGGCATACTTGGTTTGTTAAAATAAAAATGTTGGCTGCCGAGCCATATTTGAAACGTTACGGGCGAGGGATGGTAAAGTGTTGTCGAATTAGGCAGTTTCACTTTGATTCGAGAACATTTTTGCCAGGTTTAGAGAGATATGAAAATTGTTTAGGGTATTTCTAGGAGTTTTGGAGAAAAAAGAGAAATACGGACGCATGACGAGTTTCCCTGATGTTTCGTACCTTTGATGCAAAGATAAATGTACGAACATTTTAGAATGATCGATTAAATATTAAATTTCAATTGTAATAAATGAATAAAAATTATATTCAAATTACATATTATAATTATAATAAATTAATGTAAATTATATTTAAATCACATATTAAAAAAATATTCAACTACAATCCCCCAGCTTGTGGAACTTTAGAGTATCAAGCAGTCTTATAAGAATGTAAAGAATTGTAGGAAAACACGATTCTTTTATTATTTAATTTTTTAATTACAAATTGTGACAAATTATACGGTACTTTACGAATGAAAACTGATCGGTTCGTACAAGATTTCGACAACGAATAGACGTTAACGTTTTTACGTATCGATATCGTGTATTCAATCTTGATTCCAAGTGTTCGACAATTTAGTATGAAAATTCAAAATAAACATTCACCGTTTTTGTTACCTGAGCATCGTCTTCCAACCGTTGTAAAGCGAAAGACGTCATTTCCTCTCGATCATTATGCGTTTATTAGTTCTTTATCACGACCTGTCAAAATCCGAAAAAACCGATAATCCAAAATCAACGACGATGTCAAGATCCACATTTGAATCGATTCCAACCAGGATTTTGATTCATGTACCGATTTTACATGAACTCTGAGGGTGACTAGGGTTTTGATCAGCAAAGTGAGCTTTCATCTGTCACGCCACATTTGACGGCTGTCCCTTTTTTTACGAACGATTTTTACGGATCATAGGTGAACTCCAGAATCATAAGAGCCTAATATCAGCAACCAACTGTTGCTCATTCGAGAAGTCTTGTCCGGCAAGTTTTAATTAACGTTTGCACGTTCGATATCTCGGTTTTGCCTCTTTTCCTTCCCGACTGATCGAAGCAATCATGATCGAGCCCTTTCCACTCTCTGATCACCGACACAGCTTCAGGGCCGAAATTCTCGGGCGAATATTCCCACTAGGATATTACCGAGGTCGCAATAGGAAATCGAGGGAATTCTGTTTGCAAAAGCGTATAACCGGCGTTGAGGTAATCATGTTGAACGCTCGATCAACAACGTTCATCAGGTTGGAATGCGCGAATGGTGGCCAGGTGTTGTATCGCCAGCAGAACATTTTCACCCTTAATTCCCTTTGGCTGTTGGACCGTAATCTAGGATCATTGTAATCAGCTATAGTGATTATAGCCAGTGTTGTATCGCTCTAATCCTTCACAACTGACCTGAGGACCGATAATAATCAATCGTTTAGGCTAATGCAACGACCACTTCATTGGACACCTTTTTTGTGACACTCGAATTTCCGGATGCCTCTAGGCTACTGATCAGTAGTCGAGTCGAGAGACGGATAAACGATGCAGTCTTTGACTAGGCCATCACTCGTATCGGTCCTCGATTAGTCAACTCTAGTTCGTCAACTATCGATCCGCAAACGATTTCCTCAAATTTGGAAAATTGTCGCAGGGCCCTTATTTCGAAACTTTCGAACGGTTGTTAGCGAAAAGGGGGGGGGGTGGAGGAGGAGAAACGCTCAGCCGACAAAATCAATAAACGAATGCATGTATCTATATACACGATGCAGTACTTCACGGGCTATTCCAAGACCGTAAAGTCTAAAAACACATGAGTATATTCAGTCTTTCCCATATTGGATCACAAACACATACCCTAAGAATGCAGTTTACCGGGATGTAACTAGCAGCTCGCGTGTTTGGAATGCTTCGCAACCCCACATACCGTTGAAGCAGGCTGGATTCTGAAGGATATATTCAGCCGATAACCAATGTACAGGCATACCCAAATCCGCATGGAACATTCCACTCAAGATCGCCATCAGCCTACCTCGAACCTCATCATATCGTTGCCAATATTTATTGCGTTCAACTATCATCCGTTTTTCTTCTTCATCCTCTTTCGTGATGATAACCGAAATTTCTTTGAAGATACAGATTGCACTAGGATCTTTAGACTCGATTGGGTACAGCATGGTGTATCCCATATACGATTGCGTTCCATTCTTACTGTGGATATTCAAATATTGATGCGATCGGTAAAGATTATTAGCCATAGTGGTCCATTGGGTCTTCTAAACAAACGAAATGCACATCAGTATTCATAGACCTTCGACCTACAGGAACATAAAGTTCGCAACGTTAACAACGAAAACGAAAAAAAAGAAATGATAAATTCAGGTCATTTGACGGATAGTCAACTTCTAAGTGATAAAAAAAGCTTAATGCAAATCATTCTGAGCGATTTCGAAAAATAAACGCCACTCTTGAGGTGGTTTGAAAGTTGAAAAAATTCATATCTTTGAAAATAAGAAGATAACCAATGTTTTTATTTCACGGGTGGGTAGAGACCTACCACCAGACCCCATAAAAAATGGCCGAATTTTATTCGCCGGAACTTTCCCTTGGGGGGTTGTACGTCTGAAAAATTCGTATCTCCGAAAAGACTTGTAAGTTCGAAATCCGTATGTCAGACTTTGCCGAACCCGCATAGTGTATAGTCCTGCCGGATGTCCTTCAATGTTCCACAGTAGTTTTCATAGGTTTCCAATCTGGAGACTTATCCTAACCTACAATTGAATAATCACCAGCTGATCGACTATACAATCAGTTGGCTCCTGCTAATTCTTTGGCTCTGATAACCATTCGCTCAGTCCTTGTTCAGCGGAATGGTTAAAAACGTAAAAGTCGGTGGCGCATCGCGAGAAAGCTGATGGAATACTTGACAGTGGAAGCTAGGTAATCCCGAAGTTTTAAGGTCAATCGACAGGCGGCCCGGGGTCTTCAGCGTTGGCCAGTCAATCACTAGGACAGTAGGACCTCAGCGTGTAGGTCTCGATCGTTGACGCGCCGAAGGTTGAAATCGGCTTGGATGGAGGGCACGGATTGTCCGACTGACCAGGCCGACCACATCCTATAGACCAGACTGAAAGGTCGATTCGCTCGCTTCCTACCTACCTGGCTGGTTGGCTGGCTAGAATTCTCGACGCTATTGATCCCCCGAGCAACAGCAGCGCCAGAGAAGCTTCGTTCCCGCTGTTTCCACAGCAGCCTTCGGTAGCGCAGCTTCCTCACGTTCTTTCCAGGTCTACCTTATGCCATTACGTATGAAGGTCTATATCCTATGGGCTTTAACCTCTTTCTCTAGCCTCGTGTTCTGCCACTGTTGGTGACTGAGTACTATCCCTCTGTTTCCATCGTTACCAACATCACGAACCGTTCCATCGAGACAACCGAGATACTCGACAGCCAGAGCCAACATCGGAAGAGCTTTGTGTAGCCAAGCATGCATAGGGTCCTCTATGACTAGCTAGCCACCTGTTATTTCATCCATTCACTTGGTAAGCTTGAAAGCAGTTTCTTTTTGCGATTTCCTCCTGGCAAATAGCTGGATATCGAAGCGGAAAGGCTTTCCCGACTAACCCGCGTAACAGTCGATACCTTGGACGTGTTCACCATTGGAAAAAGTTGACTGGATGGCAATGGCAGGGTAGGCTAGAAAATCGACACCTAGCTCGAGTGGTGAGATTAATTGTGTACGCCGAGGGGATGTCTGCAAAGTTTACCTGATCAAGAATCTGCATTGAAAGGCTTGTCTTTCGAACTACAAATCGATTTTTATCAAAACCCTAAGGCTGTTAAAACAGTCGGTTTTTTTTCGCAAGTTTGTTTGCCGGTTGGAAGGAAATGGAATTGTGCCTGTGGCATTCGAAGTTTTCAACGTCCGTTCTGTGGTATACTTGATACTGGTCTAGAATATCGTCTTATGAAAGCTGTTTGGGTTTGACGTTAGATATTGAATTAGGTACAGTCAGATGCTTCCAAAATAATTCTCCAAAAGTTATGTCCGCCTCGAGAATCTTGTAAATCCTAACCTAACCTGACCCTTCACCAGACATCTTCCTCTCTCTTGATTATTATGATCATTATAATGACTATTACCACAGGTTAGGTGGTAAGCAAATCTAGTCATGGTCTTACAAAACTTATCGTACAGAGTTTCTTTGGGTTTGTTTGGGTACGAAATCTCTTTCTATCTAGATCCAGCAATACGCAAAGGTAAAGTCAAAACCAATTGTCGTGTGTCAATATAAAATTGATTAAATTTTCAAGAACAGCCGGTGGGGTAGTTGTGACATTAATGAACGCACCACGCCTCACGTCCGGAACAGACAGACGGGGAAGGATCGAAAAAAATAATTTCCATCCGCCATTTTCTCATCCTCGGGTCTTGTTCTTCTCCTTAAACGAGACCGAGAAAAGACCTCTTCACCTTCAACGGGTTTTTCTGATCCTCCTAGATTGAAATTCACTTCTTCGGCAGCCTTACAATAAAAATGTATATATATATATATATAAGAAAGCGAACAAAAATATGTGACGTGGGAGGGAAATCGAAAGCTGCCGAGAGACGTGATCCCATCCAGAGAAGCTACCCCATCAGTCGTATGGGTGAGAGATTTATCGAAGGGAATCCAGATGTCATTGGGCGAGTTTCCTCTTTCTTTCTTAGCTTCCAATGTAGCCTTACCTTCAGAGGGGTTGCAGGATTCGGGGGGAGGGGATGGCTCTGCTATTGATGATGAAAAATCCCTAGTGAGATTTTCTCGCAGAAAAGCCACGATGACAGGGCAAATTGGTATTCCTCGATATATACGTAAGGTTAAAGTGTTTGAAGTGACTGCAGTGATTCCTTCGTTGAAAGGTGTGCCGAGCTGCGCATTGGTTTCGTTCAATATTGCCATTGGAATTTAAATTAACTTTAAATGTCATTTGACTCGATCCCTGAGAAAGTATTTGTCGTTCTTTCGCATAAATGCATGCGGAAAATCAGAGAGGCTGATAGAGGCCACAGATTGTAGAGTTTTCCGAACTTGAGAGAAGAACGTCGAGTCGTCGGTATTGCACCCAGTGGGGCTGTTTCCCCTGGTAGAATCCTTCAAAATGAATTGCTCCCAAGTGGGTTGTCGAAAATAGTATATAGCGAACAAGATAAACCAACATGTAGCAATGATTCCAAACTTTTTTCACTTGGAGGATTCCTAATCTCTAACTTCAGTTTTAACCCGTAATGGTCACTAGGGGTCCAGTGGACCCCAGGAAAATTTTGTAGGGATATATCGTAGAAAGGTTGATACGATCAAACCTGTGATTGATTCTCGTATCAAAGGTTGATACGAGAATCAAAATTGTGCTGTCATGTGTTGTTGTCTGAACCTACTCCAACACTATTTAATCGGTGGCGATGGTCAAAATAGCGTCAGTTGTCTTGCAGGTAGCAAACGAGTTTGAATCGAGAAGAAGGCTAAAAACCAATGTCCCGGTTTTACCCCCATACCCGGTTTTGGACTAATCTCCCCTACAGCCCCAATTGTATATCTTAATCGGGCAAACTGGTACAAGGCAACATGGTTGTCCTTCGTTTCAAGCGTGTGGGTGTATTATTCAAATAATTTACAGATGACATGCAACATGGGCCCTATCGTTGGAATATGAACACTACAGCGTTCCGCTTTCATCCTATTATTCAACTTGGTCGTTGTATATAAGTATTCCTCCGACCAGAGACAATAAGCCACTCGTAGAGTTGCTGCCTGTTATCGTGTCAGACTTCCGCGCTACAACAAGTCTCTCGTGATCGTCGCATCGGTTTCTCTAGTCAGGTTCCTAACGATCAGATAAAGTACTTCATGGGGTACCTAGAAATACCTAGAAGTACCTAGAAATGCTGTTGATCAGAGATCTAGAACGTACTGAGGGGTCATCAGGATTACTCAGTCAAAAGATCGTTTCTGTTGACGAAATATCGGCCAATGACGAATAGTCAGATTCCTAATGATCAGACAGAGTACATCATGGGATACCCAGAGCCCTGCATTCTAGACTGTTCGGCTAAGGTACCTAACCCATGAAAGGCCCACCTTAATTGTTTTTAAGTACAAAAAAACTATGTGATGTTGAAACAAAACAAAAATGTTTATTTAATAATTTGTTCAATGATCCTCCTATTAATAATAATTTTGGTTCAGAAAACAATGTGCACTATTAACTGTAAGCTTTTTTTTTTAAAGCGTTTTCTGGGCCTTATTCAGACCACTGTTCCTAATAAGTCATACTCGTCGTAACTTCGTACAGAAAAAGTATCCAAAATATATAATCTTCAATTTTAAGCTTAAATTTTGATAACAACATGTATAGTGCTGACAAATCACTACATATAATTAGAATAAAGATTCACTAAGTAACATTGCAAACATTTTTTCTTTTTGAAAGTTTTTGTACGTCGAAATTGAAGAAACGCCTATGTGCGATCGCACGCGCTGCCTTCAATCGACTGAAAATTTGTTTGGGTTTGACACAGCGCGGCGGTTGCTATGACAATTACGGCCATTCAAAATTAGACACTCGACGATGAGAGCTTAATCCGTTTGACTTTGTAGTTTTGGATGTTTAAAACGTGGGCTTTATTAGGCATTACACGGGTCAGGTACCTTAGTCAGAAATCTGGAATTACTCCTTGAGAGGTCATCAGGATTATACAGTCGAAAGTTCGTTTTCATTGGAGGAAGTTCTAGTAAGGTAGACTCGAGGGACAACCGTATTGATAAAATGGCTTACCTGCTTATCGGAAGGAGTTACGGTGGAGTTTTCGATTCTTTTTTTCCGGTTACTCAACTCTACCAGTCTTGATTGGAAGACTCGTTTCAGAGTCTGACTCGCGTGACACCAGGGACCATTTTACCCGACGTGCTCCACCGAGTAGTCAGGGATAAATAGGAGAGTTAGGGATCGTGCTAGGTCGAGGGTTGGAACGCGGAGGGAACTGATTTGGGGTGGATTAAGTGGGTCATGGCGGTCGAAGTGGAAGAAGTAGAAATGAAAGGGACAGACAACAAGATTGTCGAGAGCGAGGGATCGCTGAAAGAAACGCCAAAAAATCAAGGGCCCTGCTTCCTTGGTGGCTTTTTTTTCCTGACAACAGCTGTATTACGGATATAACCCTGCTGAAGAACACGCGCTGGAACATCGCATCTTTTTTTTCTTTGATCACTCAACTCAACACCGGACGTCGGATAGACCAATGGACCAAGTTCGGGTCTGCAACTTAAGGACATGTCGAAGACGTACCACGTGACACACGAGTGCGAGAGAGATAGTCGAAATTTTTAAATCGCAATTTCTCAAGGAAAAAATATTTTTATCATAAAATTCAAGCATCTATTTCTGTCTCTATGAATTCTACAAAGACTGATGCTCGATTTTTCGCCGTAAACTTCATCGACGCTGAGAAAACGGATTTTGAAAATTTTTGAGGTTATGTCGATGTTCGTCATGCCCTTAAGGATGTTTTTGTGCTATAATCACAAAAGTATATAAAAATTAAAGACAAAATCATCAGATATAATTTTTTAAAAATAATTGTTTGAAAAATTCGGTGAATCTTCTTGAGCGTCATATTATAATGTATACAAAATTTGAAAAGGTTTCACCGTTTGTCTTATAGGAAGTTACGAAAAAAGGTGATTTTTTTTACAATAAATATCACGATTTCTAGACGGTCAAACTTTCTCAAATTTTACCGACGGTTGAGTATGATTGTTGAGAAGGTTTATACAAATTTTCAACAATTTATCTTGAAATTCGTATAACTCAAGAATATTCTTGACAATGTTCCTAGAGAACGTAAAATTCAAGCAGATGGAATGGCGATTGTTGCAAAATTGGAAAACGCAGGTTTTAATGAGATACTTCATTGGAAGTCTTGTCTTTGGGTGCAATACTTTATTAGACGTCCTGACTTGGGGCATGAGGGTTCAATGGACCGCTAATTTTCTGGGTTTCGTCGGTAAAAAAAACAATTCTAATGGCACCAACTTCAATGTCGATTGATGTTGGAGTCTTCATTGAACGGAATTAGGATTTCCAATCAAAGAATTTTTCAAAAATTTCTTTGGGTTTCGGTGCATACCGACAATTCCAACTACGAATAAAATCGGGGTGCAAATGAAAAATTGTCGTCGGAATATTAACATACGAAACTGACGCGATTTTTCTATCCTCGAGCTGTCGCCTCCAGAATCTCTCGACCGAGTTTCCTTACTTCCTCCTCCCCCCCCGCAGCCCCTTCTTTTTTTTTCTTCTCGAATCTTTTATCTCCGATACTCGGAGGAGAATTATACTTGTAAAAAAAAGTTTTCCACCGGCGTTCTCCGAAGTATTTTCTTCCGAGCTTAGTCACGATAGCTTCAAACCCACGGATTCATAGAAATCCCGGCTTTTGAGCCACATCGAAGTATAAATACGCTGGCACGTTTTTATTCCCCGTCGTTTTTGTGTTGCTTTATTTCGTCATTGACAATGCCGGGGAACCGAGCCGCATACTTACCCGCCGATTATTGATTTTTTTCTCACGCCGAGTCTGCTCTTTTCTTTACCTACTCCTCGTACGAGAATCATTGAGGTCGTTCGATTCATCGGCTATAACCACCTCGGCGTAGTACCTACTCTTCATTATTCTCACGTATGATTGAAAAATAGGCAGTCGAGGGATCGGTTGTAATAAAAATAAAGAGACCGTAAAAAAAAAAATATCGATGGAGAGCTCGCGTGCATAAATTTACCTAACCAGGAATGGCCAATATTGGCCGAACTTGATGAGACTCAAGGATTCAGGGGTCAAAAAGTTATATTATGCTGGCGGAATTGTGATTGTAGATTCACTTTTTGGGCTTCCACGAGCCGTTGGAAAGCATTTTTAAAAGCATATGGTAAAAGTTCGTGCAAAGTTTGATTACACGTTATTGATTATTACGTATGGAAATAAATAATAATTATTGAATTATTTATGGAAGCATTTTTGAAAATGGACAGTAGAGGTTATTATTAATAATAATATTAATAATTTTTTTCATATTCCTTCAGCATTATGAGAGTCCCAATAAATTCAGAATACACGATGAAAAAATGAACTTGAAGCCTGGTTTTAGTTTCCCTGAAAAATGGAACGATGAATAGGACTGAAGTTTTTATCTTTGGGACCCAATAAAATTTGTTCCCTTTTGCTTCCTTTCAACCTTTGTCCAAAGACTTCCTTTTGCCAAATCAGATTATAAATTTTTGAAAAAGAGAGTGTTTGAATTTAATATTTAATTATAAGGGAGATAATGAATTATGATTATTTTTTTTGTGGTTTTCTTCAGCGTACGTATCGATTATGCTTCTGCCAGTCCCCAACTCACTTTTTCTTTTTTTTTCTTCTCTTTTTCATTCCTTCTTAACTCCCTCATTGTTTTTACATCCCTGTTCAGTACCCCACTTGTAGCCTAACCTCCATTGCGGCTACAGGCGTACATACCCTTTACACAAAAAGTATTTATAGTATATTATAAGATTATGTTGGGTCTTATTATATTATATATTATTATATTATTATAATTATACTATATATAATATTATATTATTATCTAGTATTATATATTATTATATTATAAAAGAATTATATATGTATATCATAAGTATATTATAAGGTCATGTTTGGGTTTGTTCGGTCTAGGTTTACCAAAAAAAGAGCAATTAAAAATATCGTTGCATCCGAACGTTGCAATAGAAAAAAGAGAGTGATGTTGAAAGAATCGAAAAGGATTATGGTGTTCTCGAGAGACTCCCTGAGCTTGCGATTATTCGCGGGACGTCTTATCGCGTGAGTTATAACGGGGGATGAGTCTGATTAATCAAAGGGTTTCCATCGACTTTGAGATCTCGAAGACTTTGTAAACGTATTTGAGAAAATATATCGTACTGCATCGTTGTATACCGAAATTGATGACGGTGAGAGAGAAATAGAGAGAAAGAGAGAGAGAGAGAAAGAGGGTGATCCTCTCGTTATATCGAGGGTGAGAGGAGGATAAGGAGGATGAGAAAGAAGAGTGAAGGACATGTTGTGTAGGAAGAAGTGGAGCGCGAGCGAAACGCGAATTTGGAGAGGTTGGAGTCTCGAGTGACAAGACGCTCGTCATCTCCCTCGAATCTGCTTATCTCTTAGATAGCCCCAAGCCGGATGCTTACCTTACCGTGTGCTTCAATCGCCCCTTCCCCCAGCCCCCTCCTCCAACCTTTCGACGTATCAGCTCGATCGAAGGCAAATGTAGGCAAATTCTCATCATTTTTTTTATTCCTCTTCCCGATATCCCTACTTGTACCTCCGAGAGCATTTGCGATTTCATCCCTTTCATTTCTACCCCAAGCTAAGTCAGGGAGGTTGATAAGTGATTGCAGTAGGGAATGAAGAAATTCTGGAAAAACCATTCGTCGGTTATGATAAATGCTGAAGTGTGCTGGAGATATTTCAAAGAAACAAGAAATCCCTCTTGTCATCTGTCAAAGACTGGAATCGCAATAAACGGGGTGAAGTGGTCAGCATTCAGTAACCATCTGATTTGTTGGTCATATTGTTCGGCCTTTTCTGTATAAAGTTATGACGTATACCCGTTGCTTACTAAGAGGACCGGATGCTGAAGACGGAAAAGAGAAAAAAAAATGCGAGAGACACCGGGGCTGGGGGGTCTTGAGTGCAGAGGGATGAGGCGGAGCACGACCATCACAACCACCGGCAGGCACATACTCTCATTGTTTCGCAATGCATCGCGACCTAGATGCGCTCGTTAAAGAGAGGCGATAACTCAGAGGCAGAATTTCCTTCGCCTCTCTCTCTCCGTCTCTCTCTCTCTCTCTCTCTCTATCTCCATCTAGCTTGCAGTTTCGAACCCTCTCGTCCCAGCCCTTTCCTCAACTAGGGGTAGTAAAACAGTCGAATATCATCAACGAGGTATTGCATCACGTGAAGCACCATCCAAGTATATCTGGCATCATCGATTTTCAACCGAGGACCGAAAACGATCTCGTTTAGGGGTACAACTGTTGGTTTACGATTGCCAGTTGGTAACATTGAAGTCAGAGGTATCTTGGAGTCCGATTGCAAAAAGAGAACGATTAGTGAGTTTTCTTTTCTGGTAACAGTGGTCCGGAGGTTAAAAGAGGTAAATATTGATGTCTGAAGGGAAAAAGTCGAAATTTCTAGAGTCTGAAGAACACATGGAATAATTGGTTAGATTTTGTCTAGAAATATCCATATTGTCTTTGGTCTAGTTTTTATCTTAGGTCCTGTAATCTAGGTAAGGTGTAACGGTGCTCGGACTGTTAAGAGTTGATGAAGTTGAAGAATTTATTATTCATTTAAGGATCGGTTTTAAAGACAGTTACGGGAATGACTACAAGCTAGTAAGTTATAGTTTTCAAAACGCATTAATTAAACGCTGGATAGTTGAATGATTTTTATTATATATTATTAAAATGTTGGCTAATAGCAAATTGTACCAGTTTTTGGATAGCAATTACTGTTTGTCCCTATGTTCGGACACTTTCGTGTCCCAATGTTTGGACATGTTATTATTGCTATTTATTCATTATTATTATTATTATTATTGATTAATTTCGTTACTTTTCATGTATATTGCTAATATACCGAAACATTCCAATTAAAGTCCAAACAGTGAGACTCGTCCGAGCAATGGTACCGTTACCTTAAGGATGTCCTTGCGTGATACGAATTTGAAGATTAACTGTTTAAAATTCGTATGAAGCTTCTCAACAATTATACTCAATGGTGGATAAAATTTGAGAAAGTTTGACCATCCAGAAATCGTGATATTTCTTGTAAAAAGTCGTCTTTTTTCATAGCTTACTATAAGACCTCGTGTTAAGGTTGCGATTTTTTACCACTGAATATCTCCATTACCAAACGGTGAAACCTTTTCAAATTTGTTATACATTATAATATGACCCTCAAGAAGATCCACATGATTTTTCAAACAATTATCTTTAAAAAATGGTATCTCATGGTTTTGCCTTGACTTTGTATATCGTCGCTGTAAAATGAATACCTCGTATGTCAAAAAATCATTTTTTTTTAATCCTATGAAAACCACGTATTTTATAATACGTGGTTTTAATAGTCCTTTTTATCATTCAAAATATGAGACAAAAGCACATAAAAATAGTTTAAACATTGACGAAATTAACCGTTTCTTTCGTTTCCTGTGATGTTTGGATTTCTGGACATACGAGGTTATCATTTTACAGTGACGATATACTATTGTGATTATGGCGGAAGAACGCCCTCAAGTCTAAACGATCGGCTAACAAACTTTGCCAGATGTTTTCGTTGCACATTTTCGTTTCGTTTTTTTTTTTTCCAAAATTGGCTTGCTTCATTCCCATCTGACAGTCATTTCTGGTGTAACATTTATATAGAGTCCTTGAAAGCAGTCAAATCCAAGCAATTAGCGAACAAAAGTTGCCAGATGTTCCATCCTATTCTGGCACAATTTTCATGCCACCGGGAAAATTGGCTTCTCGGTGGAATTTTTCCATTGGGACATGGTTCGCGTCGACGAGTACATGCAAAGTTACGGGGAGCAAGAAAACGTCGATAACTTTGGCTCCGTGCGCGATAACTTTGCGTAACTGCTGGGTAACGTCGACGCCAGGGAAGGAGGGAAAATGGGATAGGCAAACTTGATGGAGAAACTCTGTTGGGTCCCTTTTGGGAAGCGGAAGACGACGGTGTTCGGGACAACGTTTCACGTTCATATTCCCATGCAATATATTGCAGCTGTTGGTTGTAGTATTGCAGAAACAAGAAAAAACTTTGTAACAGCACCGTTAACGAGCTTCGATTGAAGCAGGACTAGCCCGGACGATGCCGTAGCAAGTTTTCCGTTTCGGGATTATGTGAATGTCAATCGTTTCATCGAGATTGCCCAACAACTTTTTATAAGAAGCGGACTAACTCTAGGACCAAAGTGATAGTTATTGAAAAAAACCGTGATAGTGGAATCTGGGAATCAAGGACGTTCTTGTGCCATGATCACAATAGTATATGCAAAGTAATGGAAAAATCACCAGATACGATTTTTCAAAGATAATTGTTTGAAAAATTACGTGAATCTTTTTGAGCGTTATATTATAACGTATAAAAAATTTGAAGAAGTTTCACCGTTTGGTAATCGAGATATTCAGTGGTAAAAAATCGCAACTTCAATATGAGGTCTGATAGGAAGTTCTGAAAAAAGACGATTTTTTTACAACAAATAACACGATTTCTAGACGGTCAAACTTTCTTAGATTTTACCAATGGTTGAGTATGATTGTTGAGAAGGCTCTTACGAATTTTCAAGAATTTATCTTGAAATTGGTATAACGCAAGAACATCCTTAACAATTTCCCTAGAGAATGTAACATTCAGCAGATCGCATGGTGATTGTTGCAAGATTGGAAAACGCGGGTTTGGCTGAGATACTTCATTGGAAGTCTTGCCTTTGGGTGGGAGACTTTATCGAAATACTTGTTTCCAGGTGGGAGACTTTATCGGACCGCTCGGTCTTTGGGTGCAATACTTTATTAGAATTAATTAATTTATTAGAATTACTTTATTAATTAATAGAATTATTAGGTGCAATACTTTATTACAATTAGAATACTTTATTTATTAGTCCTGTCTTGGGGCATGAGGGTTCAATGAACCGCTAATTTTCTGAGTTTCCTCGGTAAAAAAAAACAAGTTGAGTATGATTTGTTAACAAGGTTCATACAAATTTTGAACAATCAATCTTCAAATTCGTATAACGCAAGAACATCCTTAATTAACATCATTTTTTTTGCAAATCAGTCTTTTTCTCCCTTTTTTTCTGCCTGCCAGACATTTCCACATCTTAATTCTGCCCACAATTATTTATCCCAACTCTTCCCCCCTTCCGCCTTCGAATGCTTCCATGGGACGCAGTAAGCAGTAATAATAGAGTGGAGAAAATGTGATAGTCCTAGAAGTCTAATCTAGACTGTCGGGTACCCTAATGCTCATGGTATGAGAAAAGAATGAATATCTGCTATACTTTTAACTCTTTCTGGATGACTTTCCATGCTTTATGTAAATGCCCAGGTCATACTACGTTCAAAGTAGCTAACTTTCAAGAAGAAGCTTCCAAGTGTAAAGTGTTCCCTCGACTTGTCAAATCCAAGAGACCATATCCGGAGTTTAGTCGTGCAACCGAGGTTAGATTTTAGGACTGCGTATCTTTATTCAAGGTACGATCTTGTAGAGTGGTCCAATTACTGCCTCAACAGTTTGAATACGATGAATCTGGATATTTTTCACTAGTTTAACGACAAAAGTTAGTAAAGGCTTGCTTTTAATTCTTATTGGGAACGACTTGACGAACTTGTTTCATAACGCGATGAAACTGGCCTCACATGACGTAGTCCAACAAGCCCCTTTGCATTCGTGTGTATGACTAATATCTCCGGAGGTATCTATGTCAAACTTTTCAACGATCGTTCGAACGTCAAAGGCTTTCAGAAGCCACTGTTGTCTTTGTATTAGGACCTTGTTGCTTCATGCACAATCGCCAACAGTCGTGAAACTCTAGTAGTTTGTTGATACATAGGCAAAGGAATTATTGAAGGTATTATTGTGGTTGCGCATCAACGATAGAACAACAGCATCCAGTGCCTCCGAAACGTGCATCCCTCGAGTACGAAACACCGCGATTCTCTTTAATGCAACCCTAAGATAGCAATTCCATTTGAGGTCAGGAGACAAAGTGGCACTTTGAGAAGCCTCTATGGTGTGTACTTAACGTGACACCGAGTGTTTGCGATTTTATCGGTTCGGCTCTTCTGGCATCTCTTTGAATCCAGTCGTTATTGGGATCATTAGCACCACCGAGGTTCCGTTTCAGCTCTTTGGCGCAACAGCCACAAACGATTAGTGCATTTGCATACGGATACCCCAGCTAACCTTTCACCTCTCCAAAGGTTACCTTCCAAACTTGTCACAATTCTCCTCTACGTCCAATCGGTAAGATGTCTTTGTTTGCTATCGAAAGTGAACTTGAAGCAATCCCTCATTTCATGAAACTTTCTAGGATCAAATTAGAGGGCTGTCTTTCTCATTTTAAGATCTCGCTTCTAACCATAGTCGAAGCGTTCTCGCAGAATTGATTGGACTGAATATCAAACCGACTATATATTTACCTAATGACGCCCGCGACCGTTTCCTTCCCAACGAAATGAATTTCGTGATATTGCCTTATGGATGGCTGAATGAGGAGGTACGATGAACGCCAGGCCTAGAACTGAGAAACGGCATTCACGGAAGCGGCCTTTGGCACGCTTCCACCTCGCATTAACCTAATTTCCTCTTAGCTTGTAGGAGAGAGAGTAGAAGGGCCACAAACTCCAGCGAGGTAATCATCGAAGACACGATTAGTTAATACCGCTTGTCGATTATCGTCGAACTGTTCTTCAATATCCCTCCCCTGCACCCGGAACTGCCTAATAAGCACCCCTTGGATACTTCACGTGCCTCGGTTAGCGATCTGCCACTTGACGCTCAAATCGGAAGTGCCGAAGCCGTTTGTGTATTCAACTGATACACATGGACTTGGCTTACACAACGCATCATGGAAATCAACCGAAACCCTAGCGCGGTAACCCCGGAACGACTTGTTGATGAAGCAAGACGTATGCTGAAGGAATTGTGCGTTTGCAGCTGTTGGAATTGAAATACCAGCTAAACAGGGTTGTAATGCCTTTAGGACAGCTAAAACCCTTCGTAACGTAATTCCGGTGGACAAGCATTGATGACTGGTTCATCGGGAATGAGTCAATGTCTGGAAACTAAACAACTAGCAACCGTTTTTATAACCTATCTGATGAATTCTCAATTATCCGGATAGAAGCAAGTATCAATGAAATTGGAATACTTGGAACGCTGAATTTTCGATCTTTGATACTTTTTATTGTTCGTCAGCTGTTATCTCGTCAGCCGTGTATTGATCGTGTAAATTGACGTGTCCGAAATTCGCGAAGGTCCGGACAGAAACAGCATTCGATATAGCTGGGAACGCTCCGCAGGGGAGGTACCCGTCGCAAAATAATTGTGATTCGATTCTCCCCGGAGATTCCACTATCTCTTGTGGCAGCATATTTCCGTTGCATCGAAACAGACGAAATATACTTTACTCGATCTGATTGACGTACAAGCTGAATCGATGGACGATGTTCCATCATGATACACAGTATCGGGTTGTATAGCCTTGATATTTATATTTTTTGGCCTGAACTAGGCCTAACCTAGATAAAAACATGGCGGTGATCAGTTAGATGGCAAATGTAAGCAGTCATGTAGTTTAGTACATATTTCTATGATACGATAAGTATTAGTGCAATTTGTTAGTACTCTGGTACCAATCCTAATTTTGCCAAAGGAGAACTCATTCTGAAATCTGAATTTTCATGGGAAATAATTCCCATGGAATTGATGATGCGGGGTCGACTTCAGACGATATTTAACAAAATAATGTTAATTGCAAAGTTGGTTTGATAAAAATGCAAGCACGTATTACAAGGTTACTGTGATCCTATCGGTGAGCCCAGTCTTCACGGATTTCATCCAAGTCTTTGATTGCTTCGCTTTTTGCCCGCATTTATAACATTATTTTATTTAGGAAATTGGCAAGTTGTAGAAACGCACTTCCTACTTGAAACCTAATATAGCGAAATAAATGTTTATCGATATTTAAGGTTTTCATTTAATTTAAGTAGTTTCATCACATGGCTACGTATAATTTCGATTTGCTAGAATTGCCATAAGAATAGTTCTAATAATAATTGGGCGGGCGATTGGTTTTAGAAACTTCAACGAATAGCCACTGAGCAGTTAATGAATTGTTTTTACCGTAACCATTTTGAAGCGTGTGGATTTAAAAATTCGTGATAGCTGTATACTACATTATGTGGTGACCATTCGGTTTGGCTAATGGAGCGAAATGTGTATTAAGATCAGCTACCACATGGATAGGGATTCAATGTGCACAATGTAGATAGAAAAGCTGATGAGATATAGTTGGTTTTAGTATTACTTACAGAACACAGTGAATATTGGCAAAATACGTCGAACCCCAGGGACATCACAGTTGGAATGACGAATCAGTTCGAAGCCCCGATGGTGAATTCTTAACTGGCTTATTTCACTGCTGATCGAAGATCCACCAGTGCTCGCTCTGAACTTCCTCCATATGTGTATATATGTATATCTATTCCGACAACGAGAGCAGGGCTAATGAATATTTCAAGGATTACAGAAAGCTCTAGGAACAATAAACACTTCGAATCTCAGTTGGAAATAGGAAGTCTGTATACGACCGTGAATGACGTTTCTTAGCTTTCGTGTGCGTCGATCAAACAGAATTCTATTCAACATTCTATAGAATGCGTGCTATTCCTGTCGAGCCGCATTTCCAACGCTATCCAAAGCTTTTCTTCCTCGTGACAAGTCTAACAGAATTTCGGCTCCTGGAGCCGAGAGCCTGACAAACTACGGCTCAGTTCTGCCGGGTACTAACAGTGGCATTCACCTCGGTCTTGTAATGCCTTTCCTAGTATAATGCGGGCTTTCCTGAACATTGCTATCCAGAACTTTATCAGCCTACAACTTCATGATGTGGCATGTAGGGACCCAGGCTTGGGGGGTTATGTAGTTTGGGAAACTTACCATCAGCCAGTCTGCGAGAAGGTGTTCTGCTATGCGTACATACGCTACACCAAGCTTTGGAAGAGGTGTTCTTTAGGTGAGAATGTCAACGCGCTGAACTTTTGGTACAACTGTAGTTTGGTAAAGAGGCTTAGTCTCGCGTGGTTTTCATAACCTGCTGATAATGATGCTTGATGGGTTTTCTTTGATTGTTCAAGTTGTAGACTGTTATTGATTGGAAAAGTTTTTCTCTTACTGTTTTTTTGATAGGAGCAGGTTGATGAAGGTTTGCTAGATTTCCGAAAGCAGGATATTGAGACCTCGATAAAGCTGCGTCAACCCTGCCTAGATTTACTGATTTGTGGTAAAGTTCGTACAGATGGGTAGAACAGCCAGTAGGTAGGTTAAGGTTTGTCAGAATTTGTTATACTTCCTACAACCGGATCTGGAAACTTGTTGGGCGTGACTGTAGTTTAGTAAAGAGGCTTAAGCTATCGTCCTTTTGGTAACCTGATGATGACGATGCTTGATAGGTTTTCTTTGATTGTTCAAGTTGTAGACTGTTATTGATTGGAAAAGTTGTGGTCCTACTATTATTTTGATACGAGCAGTTTGATGAAGGTTTGCTAGATTTTCGAAAGCAGGATATTGAGACCTCGATAAAGCTGCGTCAACCCTGTCTAGATTTACTGATTTGTGGTAGAGTTTGTACTGATGGGTAGAACAACCAGTAGGTAGGTTAAGGCTTGTCAGAGTTTGCTACACTTCCTACAACCGGATCTGGAAACTTGTTGGGTTTGCAGAAACTGCGTCGAAGCTACCTAGAGTAGCTAATTTGCGGTAGAATTCCTACAAATGGATTCAACAATCTGCCTAACGTGGGAAGTTATAGTTTGGTGGGTCTTTGAAGTTGGTGAAGCTGAGCTAAGCTGTGGCGAACCACCACCACATAAACATAATGATCCATCTGCTCTCGTAAGGGCCAAGTCTATTAGATATGTCTAGAGTTGGTCTAGTTGTGGTAGAATTCCTACCGGTCGACATAACGACCTGTCAGATGTCAGTTAATAGTTTGGTAGGTTTGTCAACGTGTAGTCTAAGCTGTGGCAAATTCAGACCGGTTCATTGGGTTGGCTTGTCTACTGACGTGAAGCCGTAGTCCATCAGGTGTGTCATCCAAGTTTCGTCTAGTTGTGGCAGAGTCCCCTTAGAAATAACAGGTTGACTGATTTAGTGACCTTTGTATGGTAAATTCAAGTTTGGTAGTTGGCCAATTAATGGATATGGAAAATCGTTTAGATTGGTTGGCAGTCTTATTATGGACCATTCATGCACCGTGCTCATCCAATTATCTATCATTTAGTGCTAAATGCCTGCGGCTAACCTAGATTTTTAATTTTCGTTGTAAATCGGGGTCATTTTAAATAAAATAGAGTAGACTACAGAAATATGTGGAATTATTATCTTCCTTATTATTTTTTAAATAAACATTTTTGTTTCACTTCAAAATTCATATTTTTTTTTTGTACTTAAAAACAAATAAGGTTACATGGGTGAGGTACCTTAACTTAAATGGTCCCTAGGCTCGGTCTACGTCACTTAGCTACACATTAGGATCTTGTTGGGTTACATTACCCCAGAGATGGATGCTCTCTTCTTTCCTTGTGGGAATTTCATGTTCGCTGTTCCTCGTGATTTCGTTGCTTTTGTCAGTGTCACTTATGCTTCGATTCCCACGCGGTTTCCATCCGTATAGACTTCGAAGGGTTGACCGGTTTTATGTGTCAGGACGTCTCAGTATACAACCTGCGTCCCGGGAAAACCTTCTTCCGGTGTCCGAATTCTCGACTATTGTAACAGGACGAAACCGAGCAGCCATCTTATTTTCTGCGATCTCCTACATTTTTCCATTCCTAGCGCTATCAGTCTTTTCTTCGAAATAAATATATCGCCCTGAACAATCGTTTTCTTTCATGCAACAAGAACATACCAATGGCGATATCAATGCCTTTGTCACTGCACTGGCAGAGTTTACCTCCGATCGAAACAATCTCATTCTTCTCTCTTCCTTCTCGTATGGTTCCACAAATAAAAACGTCTACTTCCTGAAGCACACTGAGAATAAGCCTTTCGATGATAAAAAGTTGAATGGCTCGTGGTTTGCAATTGTGAAGAAGTTACCAACTGAAGGTAACTTTCCATCTCAAGCCACAGTCTGAGTGGAAACTCGGATAGGTGACCGCTTATCTTATGCAATGGAACTGAACCAACTTTTCAATTATAATCGTAACTCAAACTCAGTCAGTGAAATATATAGGGGTTCGTCGGTTTTTCCTAGTTACCCTGGACTTTTCTGCGAATCCAGTGTCGTCTGCACTTTTCGATGGGTTTTTTCTCAACTATACCCGTAATGGTCACTCGGGGTCCAGTGGACCCCAGGCAAATTTTGTAAAGATATATCATAGAAAGGTCGATTGAGAACTTGAACTGTCATATGTTGTTGTCAGAACGTACTCCAACACTATTTAATCTTCGGCGATGGTAAAAATGGCCTCAGTTGTCTTGCAGGTAGAAAATAGTGCTGTTCATGAAAATTATATTTTTTTCTTGAAAATATACTATTTTAAGAGTAACATAGCGTAGGTTTTTTTGCCATATCGCAAAAATCAAAATGTGTATGAATTTTTCAATAAAAATTGGGGTTTTTTGTTGTTTTTTTCTGATTGTTTTTTTCGCCATATTAACATTTTTTAACGAAAGAGAAAACGATTGTAGTTGTTGGAAAACATATGAAATAGAATACTCGTGTTAGATTTGCGTAAATAAATCAAGTAGAACGCAAACAGCAACAAGTTTTCGGCGTGGGGTCCACTATACCCCGTGTGACCATTACGGGTTAAAATCGATTTATCTGAGATTTTAATGGACAAGTTCGAACGCAACAGAAAAGAAGAAGGTTTGCTTATCGAGTACCATTTAGGCTTGCTGGTAATTTCGATATTGCGCACCGGAGGTTTAATTGAATAGTCGCCATTATGGAAACGGCAAGTCTTGCATGTTATTAAGGTTAATCGTCGTGGGTCTGTACGCGCCTCGTTGCGGATTACCACAGATTTCGTCTCCTCCCCATTCGCTTTATTCCTTTACATCCCCCGATATCCTTAAGCTGGATCTCGTTCCTGGGAAAATCAAATTGCCGGAAACGACATGAGCAGTGACCACTCCAAGTATTGTACTCGAGGCAAAGTCTGGACTGGAGCAGTCTTATCAGAGGATCATTGAAGTTTCAGTAAAGCTTACTGGAATCATTAGACTGCCCAAATTGGATGGATTTGAAGGTTCCATCGCTGCGACGCAACCAATTTTCATTTACTGTATGTTTATTTTCCCATTTTCAGTATTTTATGAGAAAGCGTTTTTGGAATCAAATGATACGTTTCCAAATGACACTCGAAAAATAATTGAGGATTTCTTGTCACGAATTCTGTGGAAAAAATCGTTAAATTTGACAATAACAATTTTCGATCTATTCCAACATTGATGACTTCAACGTTATACAAATTAGCATAAAACAAACCCAAAGCGAAAAATTTTAATCAAACAACAATACAAAAGAATGCTGATAATTACAAGCCTAAATAAAGCTAAAAAACTTCAAGAACACTAAATCGGTTCAATTTTTAGTTGTAACTTGAACACGAGCAAATGCAAGGAGCACTGAAAAATATCCAACCAAAACTAACCGCACTTCGGGTTTTGCTCAATCCACGTTCTTCAGATTGCACGTGTGCAAGTGTGGATTGCAATTTTTTTTTATCGCTCATTTCCCGAGGGCTTACACGAACAACCTCAGTAAGTGCCCCTTCTCTTCTTCCCATTGAAAGTCGTGTGAGCAAATGACCCTTTGGCTCGAGGCCAAAATACGTGCGGATACTTTCTTTTTTTGAACGTTTTTTTTCTTACCATTCAATTTTCTTTGTCTCTCGATCTTTATGATTTTATTACATAATATAATTATCCGCGACCAATTTGCGGAATTTTTTTTACCCTTAGGTTAGGACAGTGCCGCTTGATTTCGAAGTAAAAAACAACAAAGAATTGAACATTTTCGCCAAATGAAGTATACAGTTATATTTGTAGCTCCCTAATTACGCGAGCTTCAGTGTTTCGCTGGTCCCTTTCCATCCACCATTTTGCGGTCCTCCGGAACCGCCATTTTCTGCCCTCGAATCTGTACTTCCCACCTCGCAAATTGAAACCCATTTTTCTCGAGAACGAACGAACGAAACTAACTGAAACTTGGAAAACACTTTCAACACGATGGCACGATGTTATTCCACCCTCGGCGCCCCCGAAAATTTCATGCATTTTCGCGTCTTGTGCTTTTAAAGATTTTTTACCCGCCAGCTCTTCTCCACCCTTCGTGATGTTGCGTTTTGTTTTTTTTCCCTCACGATTTCGTGAATCCTTTCTGACGCGAATGATCTCTGCCTATTGGTGTTATCAAGACGAGAGAAAAAATTGTCGATGCAGGCAATGCTTTGCTCGTATTGAACGAAGGGCGGGGTTGGAAAATGAACCAGATCGTGCAAGTAGCAATTCGACCCAGATAGTCTTTTACGGAAAAGGGCCACACGTTATTCATGTAAGCATTGTGCACGATAGACAAAAACGCGCGAGGAGCATCCAACCCTCGCCCCCCCCTTCCCCATACCCCGCTCTCCTTCTGAGCGTGAAAATCTCGAGCTTTTCGCCACTCCAGTGGTTACGAATTTGCGCAAATGTCAGCCATTTCGTACGCCGGCTCATTCCTCGAAATCCCCGAAAAATCGAATGTAACTCCCCATCCCGTTGTTCACAGTCCTCGAACTAACAATCTTTTTTTACGATTACTTTTCCGATCCTAAAAAAAAAGAAATACTAAAGATTTAAAAGAGCTGCTCTATATTTCGAGTTATTTTCGAGCCCAAAAAAGTATAAACATTCAAATTTGAAATGGTAAAATGATTTTTCTACAGTTTCAATTTTTTTGTTAATTTTCGAGTTTTGCCAATTTTCGATTTTCTGATTTTTGTTTGGAAAAAATGTTAAAAATTGGAGTGATTATATTTCGTGAAGATTCTTGGGAATCGCTTTCGTAAAATAACAATTGGATGTCTTCTTGACGGGAGTTTCGATTGGATTGTTTTTACAGAAGTCAAAATGGAACTGGAGGACCTCATGGCTGACATCAAGAGAACTGCTAACAAAGTTCGAGCCAAGTTAAAGGGTAAATCGTCGAATTTCAATATAAAATGTATTTTATTGTAAAAAAATTATTTTAACTATAATATCATTATTTTTTATTGATTCGTCCGTTTCTCTGTGTGTGTATGTGTGAACAGTTATCGAACAGAATATCGAGCAGGAGGAGCACACGAACAAATCCTCGGCGGATTTGAGGATACGTAAGACCCAACACTCGACGCTGTCGAGAAAATTCGTTGAGGTTATGACCGAGTACAATCGAACGCAAACCGATTACAGGGAAAGGTGTAAGGGAAGGATACAGCGACAGCTGGAGATCAGTAAGTGTCATTCGATCCCCATCCATTTTTTCACTATTTTATTCGACCTTTTTTTATTTTCTAATTCTACCATTTTTCATTGCCCTTGTTTTTCATTTTTATATTTCGACCACTCTTAGTGATTCTATACTCTTTATTTTTCAATTTATCGATTTTGAGAGGTTTAATGAATTTTTTTTTCGAAAAATCTGCCTTTGCTGAAATTTAATCTCGTTCGCAGCGGGAAGAACGACGACTAACGAGGAACTCGAGGAAATGCTCGAGCAGGGAAATCCCGCGGTGTTCACGCAGGGCGTAAGTCAAATTACAATTTCTTTTTGTTTCAATTTTTTAATTAAAATTTATTCAACTATTGAAATATATTCGTTTATTCAAGTATATGTATATTTAGAGTATTTGAGTAATACGTTCGATCGTTTAAATAGCATGGTAAATATTCGTAATAAAAAAATATTTATTAAAATATTTATAATAAAAAAATATTTATTAAAATATTTATAATAAATAAATATTTATGTAAATATTTATTTCGATGAATTTCATACATTTGTTTATTGAAACTGAAGTCAAGACAAATTTATTTGTTCGACGACGAAAAACGAAAAATGAATACGCAAGATTAACGACCCGTTTGATTTTCGATGCTGCAGATAATAATGGAAACGCAACAAGCCAAACAAACCCTCGCGGACATCGAAGCTCGCCACGCTGACATTATCAAACTAGAAAATTCAATCAGGGAACTTCATGACATGTTTATGGACATGGCCATGCTAGTGGAGAGTCAGGTAAGACCCGAGTGGCTCTCGAAGTCGCACATGTTCATTTTTTTATCTCCGAAAAAAAAAGTTGCTCGCCTTCGTGTAAAAGACGTCAGTTTTTCGAGTTTTTTGTACTCTGTGTATAATACTTCAAAACTTAGGCACGTCAAATTTTTTATTAATTCGTTATTGAACAAATATTTTTCTTCATTCGAAAAATGTTCTTTAACAAAAAAATTCACTTTTCAATTTCATTGAATTTAAGTTTAAATCGTTGAAAAATTCTTTACTCTCGCTTTCGACGGAGAAGGAATTATTGGAAAAATTAGGAAATGTGAAAAATTGAGAAAAAAATTTGTCGCGAACTTTCCGTAACGATAGAAGACGAAGATAAAACAAAAAGTTATATAAAACCATTCGAACTACCGGAGTGGAGATTCTTTTGTTGTCTACTACAAAGAATTTATTATTTTTATTTTAGAAGCGACACTCGTTGAGGACAAAAAAAATCAAACCACGATATACTTATAAGACTGATGAATGTTTTTTGTCGCAATTTTAAAAATCTCTAGATCTTTGCCCAAAAATCAGTAAAAAAAAAGATTTTATGAAAAATGCACAACGAGTTTATACACGCAGATGCGTCCAAAAAAATTCATCGGTTTTTCTGTTTGCTGATGAATTATTCGAGAAAAATGTCCATGATTTTTGTGTTTTCAGCTTTTTGTCTCATGCAAATTATTACGCTCATGGTACTGTACTGCCATAAAAAAATTGCATTTCTACTATCATATAAATTTTATATAACAATATTATTAATATATTTTAATATCGATGGTATTGTTTTTATTATATAATGTAATCACTATTATTATTATTATCTTGCGATTATGATAATTATAATAACAATAATAACGTTTATTGGAAAACAAAAATTATGAATAGAACATTATCCATAATGAACGTCATGGTGATAATTATGCAATAACATTATTATTATCATTATCTGATCAGCAATATTTTTAGGCACGCTGCCAGGAGCGTAACAATGTGGAGCACAATAAACATGTCCCCATTTATTAAATGATTATGATTCTTGAGTGTTTTGAAGTTGCGTTTTTTCCGTTTGTTTTTTTTTATCGTGAATATAAAAACGTATTTTTTTTTTGCAATTCGAAGTAATTTTCGTTCGATTTAATTATTCGCTCGCAATTTTTTTTCGTGATAGACAACGTTTTTCTAGTAGACGAGAGTTTAGTTTTCTTTATCTTATTAAAAATATTTTTTTTTGTATATCGCGAGTTTTCGAAATCGCGTAGAGTCGAATCGTCGAATGGACGCGGCGCTGCTCTCGCGGGGATTATTTTCCGTATAAGACTTTGCTTCCGACGAATTCGTTTCAAGCTTTGAGAATGATTTACTCCTCGTTTTTTTTTTAAATCGCGAAATACAAAATAATCGTTCAGACAAGTTAATACTTTGATAGAGTAACGAAAAATAAATAATCGAGAAAGAGATTTTTTACGTTTATTAAACAAATATTTTTTCAATTTAGGTAATGTTTGTTTTTCAAGAATTATGTTTTTTGTACTTTACTTCATTCGGAAAAAATTATAAATTAATTTTTTTTAGAAGTTTAAACAAAATAGATTTTGAAAGCATCAAATAAAATTGTACTCGAGAAAAATGTTTTATCGCGAGTCAAAATAAAATTTGTTTTTTGTTTTCAACTTGAAACGAACATCGTCGCTTCCTCGATCATACCCTTTCTGGGGGATGTAATTAATCACGGGAAGTTGCGACAGAAAATATCCGGCCAACCCTTTTTTCGGGAGTTTTCGACACTTTTTTGGGCTTGAAACTGGGTCATCGATGATTTTTTTCTTTTCTTGTCAAATCTGGAAATGCAATCGCTAATTAGATCTAACATTACTAATTTCTAATTAATTGCTGAAGAATTTTTATGCGCGCAATGATAGTGATTAATAACGAGCAGTAAACGATCACGGATTGCATTAACATTTTTAAAAATTTATCTTTTGAAGTCTTCGAGAATTTTTTGCCGTTAAAGTTTTTTTAAATTAAAAAATCTTATACATTTCTGTTAATAAATAATCCGTTTTTCATTTAAGGCATTGCTATGTTTTTTTCATTTAAATAATAATTATTCTTTTTTACTGCGAAACTTCCTCATTTTTGCCGTACATAAAAATAACCAATTTTTTTACTTCAAAAATTAACCAACGTTTTTCAATTAAAAAATTAATAATTTAATTTGCGCTAAGGAAATCGTTTCCTTTTTCATCAGCTATTTATTCTTTTAATTTACCGATTGTCCTTCATTATGACCAACGCTACTCAATTCAATACTTTTTTTTTGCATTTTTCTTCTTATTGAACGTTCCGTTTTTCATTAATCGCAAATCCACCTTTCTCTTAAATTCGTAATATAAGTAACTTTTTTTAATCAGAAGAATTCCCAATGTTTTCCTTGCGCAAAAATCACTAATTTCTCTATTTAGAAAATCACCAAATATTTGTCATTTTTGAGAATTAACCATTTTTCATTAATAAACAAGTTGGAAATTATTCTTTTATTTTAAAAATCGTTAAAAATTTCTATGTCTTTAACCCATAATGGTCACTAGGGGTCGAGCGGACCAGAGACAAATTTTGTAGGGATATATCGTAGAAAGGTCGATTGAGAATCGATCTTGTGCCGTCACGTTCAGTATGAAAATTAAATTTTTTCTCTTGAAAATATACAATTTCAAGAGTAACGTAGCGTAGATTTTTCTGCCATATCGCAAAAATCGTAACAATATGAATTTTTCAACGAAAATTTGTTTTTTTTTGTTCTTTTTTCTCCTGATTGTTTTTTCGTCATTTTAAAACCAAAGGAAAGAACAAAACGATTCTATTACTTGAAAAACATATGAAATAGAATACTCGTGTGAGATTTGCGTCAATAAATCAAGAAGAAAGCAAATGGCAAAAAGTTTTCGGCATGGGGTCCACAATACCCCGTGTGACAATTACGGGTTAATATTCAAGTGACCCCTCGTAATATCAAAATCCCCCCTGTATTCTAATTGAACTAAACACTGTTCTCCAATGTGCTTCGTGCCACCGCGATACTAACCACCAAACGTTTCCGTTTCTCTTTGTTTTTTTTTTTTACGCTGTTGGGGATCGGCGGCGCCGCGTCTTCATCCTTCTCCTCTCTTTTTTCTTCTACTTCTTCCTCTCTGCGAAAATCTGCGTGCTCGCGCGCGCGCGCGGCCGTGTCACTCTGGCACCCGCGGAACGGTTTAGGGCGAGATGATAGATCGCATAGAGTACCACGTGGAGCACGCGGTCGACTATGTCCAGACGGCAACGCAGGACACCAAAAAAGCACTCAAGTATCAAAGCAAAGCCCGACGGGTGAGTCCCCCCCAAAAGTTACGCACAAATACTCGAGTTCGTTCACATCTAATTGGTCACGTTTCTTTTTTATCCTCCCCCCTTTCCTCTCCTCTTTCCTTGCATATTTTTCCTATTTTTTTCGACTCCCTCACCTTCCGTCCGGTCCTGCTATTTTTTTCCGATTTTTCATTTCCGTTTTGTCCTTCGCGTCTCCGGTAACCTTCCCGTGACCTTGACATCCAATCCCGTTACCCAAAAACCTCACCGTAATATTTTCCCTATTTTTTTTTCATTTTCTCTCCTACGACATTTCCAATGATTTTCTTCAACACCTTGGCCTCTAATTCTCCCGTGACCTTCCCACGATCCTGACTTCCGGTTCGCACGGAACATCCCCCCTCCCCTCTCCCTTATCACTACTTTTTTTCGTCTCATTTTTATTTTTTTTTCTTCTCTTTTTACCCACACACTCACACACGCGCGCACACACATAATAATAATGATAATAATAATAATAATGTGTTTTCGTGTGTGTGTGTGTGTGTGCGTGTCTATTACATACATTCTATAACTGTAACTGTCATAACTAAAACTGTTCGTATCCATGTGCGTGTGTCTCGATGCTTACATTTCAATAATGATAACATGCTATTGCAAATAAATCCGTATCGTTACGCATTTATGTGCAATGAAAAACAAAAAAAAAAATGGAAAAAAAAAATACTGAAACAACATACTCTGTGTCTCTTCCCTCTTAACATGGGTGTGCTGGTTGTGTGCCTCTCTGTCCACTACTGCTCTGTTCTATATATATATATATATATGTATATATATATATATATACTCTGACTCTACCAAAAATACTACCCACTAAAACTAATACTGTTTTCTTTTATTTTTACTAACGATGTCTTCTTTAATATATATTTTTTTAAATTATTATTTTTTTCTTCAATATATATATGTAAATGTATATATGTATATGTTGGGTGTCGCATCTTTCGTGAACGGAAACACCGGGGCTATTTCCGGTTTCTCATGGATTTACTTTTCCATTCGGATCGAATAAAATATTTTTTTCGATTTTGACGATGGCTGAATCGATGAATTTTTTTACCCACTCTACCAACCGATGTTTCACGATTGACGATGCGACACGAACTTTCCTACGGAAATCCCAATGTTCCTGGGTGAATCCCGATCGAACGGAATTTTTTTCGTCGCGGTCGTTGTTGCTGTTTTCGCTTCAAAAATTGTAAAATTTCGGGACGGTAAAAAAATTTTTTTTTTTTTCATTGTTACTCAAATATTTGTTATAAATAATCGAATTTTCGTTGAAACCCTTGCGTTTTTTGAATTTATGGGAAATATGAACATTTTTGTACCGTTAATGTTGGGCGCAATTCGACATTTTTATCGATACTCAAATTTGTAATTATTATTTCGTTGATACTCGGGGTTTACTCGTTACTAAAAAAAAAACTTCGCCGCCGCGAAAAATAACACGATCCTCGAATTGTCGGGTTATATTAAAACGCTTCTTCAATTTTCCCGCTACCGAATATTGCTCGCTACTTGGATTTACCAACTACTCAAACGATTCTTAATCGCAATTCTCTCTACCAAAAAAAAAATCCTAATTAACCAAAAAAACTCGTATTATGTGAATTTTTCACTTCTCGGATTAAAATAAACTCGGGATTTCTCGCTACTCAAAAATGCACGATACTCGTATCCATCAATATTTAAACGTCCTTATCCGCATTTTTACAATTGTCGAAACTCGTGTTATTCATATTAAATAATTAATAAATAATTAATATTAATATATTAATTAATATTAATATTAATAAAATTCAATGTTAATATTAATATATGAATTAATATTAATACAATTTAACATTACTCTGTATTATGCACTACTCGGCATTTACTGCTACTCGGGTTTTTGGATATCTCAAAATTCTTTTCAACTCGGAAACTCTTGCTACTTAATATTACTCGCAAATCGGTATTACCGTACTCAACATTACTCGCTACTCGGGATTAACGATTATCAAAATTTCGTTACTCGGATATCTCATAATATATAATCCCTAATACTTTCCTCTACTCGGGGAACTTTCATATTACTTACATCTTTGTTTTTTTTTTCAACTCGTGAATTCGCACTCGCCAATATTACTCACAATTCGTACTTGACCTACTCAATAATACACGGTACTCAAAATTTCTGCTACTCATTTCCCACTAATCGGAATAAAATTCACTACTCGATATTTTTATTCCTGGGAATTTTCATTGCTCAACGTAATCCGCTGCACGGTATATTCCACTCAAAATTTCCATCTGCTCGGGTCTTTTTCTACTCAACATTTCCAAATTCTCGAAATTTCCACTATTCGAAAATTTTTTGATACTCGAATACTCCGAATATTAAAAATACGTCTCGGTACTCGAATTTTCCATTATTCAAATGTTGTCGCAATCCAAACAACCCCACTATTCAAAAATATCCCTCAAATTTTCTGGCTGCTCAAATTCCCCCCCCCCCCCCTCCCTCTCACCCCGGAATCGTCCCGATCCTTACGCCCACCGTGGCAGGGTGAGTTGGTGGACCGAATTGAATACTGCGTAACTCAGACTAACGACCACGTCGATCAGGCGCGCGGCGAGCTCAAGAAGGCCGGGGACTATAAAATCAAGGCTCGCAAGGTAACGAAGCCTCGAAAAATGTCCTTTATCTGACGAAAGTTTATTTTCGATTGGAATCGTCTTACGAAGAATTTACATTCCGCGGGATCCACCTGCCCCTTAATCCTTAGCGTCCTTTCGTCCTCCGTACTCGAATTTTGGAATTTTCCATTTTCAATTCCAAAATAAAAAAACTTTCTTTAACCTTTTTTTTCCTCTGATTTTTCTAATAATTTTAAGTGAATTAAAAAAGTAAGACGAATGGAAAAGACTTAACGAAAGAAAACAAAACAACCACAAAAGTATACGACCACAACGAAAAGACACTCCAGAAATGCGTCGATGTCCCTGAAAAAGAAAAAAAAAAACTGTGTGTGGTAGAAGAGCGTGCGATTCTTTGTGCTCTAGAACGTTGACCTGAGTAGTAGCGACTGACTCTTAGACACTGTGTGTGATCGATATTAAATTGACTTGCCTGCTCTTTGACGAGGATATTCCCGATTACAAAAAAGAGAAAATAAAAATTCTTGTATTTTTATTGTTTGGGTTTGTTTGATACGTCAGGTACTTTGAACGATACTCGAGAGATACTCAAGAAATACGTAAATTAATAATGGAGAGACCCTCAAAAGAATACTCAAAATAATACTCAAGAGATACTGATAACGATACTCCAGATATAATTATTATACTCACGAGATACTCGAAAATACTCAAAATATATTTAAAGTAAAACCCAAGAGATACTAAAAATGATACACTCGTGGGACACTCAATATATTCATTGCTCAAATTTTATAACACCCCTATGAAAAAAAAAAACAGTGATTTTAATTTTTTTTTAATGATTGAATATTTTTTGTCGAATTTTATTTTCACTGGAACTTTTTTTGGTTGAGTTATTTCGACTCTTTCCCCACAGCGTTATAGTCGATCCGGCAAGGGGTGCTGATATATCGTGATATTGTTATTTGTGTGTTAGCAAATTTTATTTTCCACATGGAAGATATCTCGTCCCACGATACGATGAAGTAAGTGGTACACAAACTTGATTATCGCAGTAATGCACGAGATTTTTTCTTCATCACTTGCAAGTAAAGGAACATTCACGAATTCAAGGGCGAAAAGTTGGGAAGAAACTCTCGACGGGATCGTGCACTCAACGTGACACAATTATCGGTGATCCTTGATGGCAGAAGTCAATTTCGAAGACATAAAAAAATGAGACGGCTACACGCTTTTTGGAGAAAAAATAATTATTTTTTCGATTCTCTCACGTCAATTCACTTGTGGAATTGGCCATTTTTTTCGAACGCGTTTTGAATTGGTTGCGGACAAAATAGTGGTAAAAATATTCTTATTTGCAAATTCAAACTATTTCTTTAGTTCTCGAAAAGAAAGTGTATTTGCATTAGAATTAATTGGATAACAGTTTTCTCATTTACAGCAAAAAAAGGCTGATGGTTTTAAAGGAAAAAAAATTATCAGGAAAAATGAGGAAGGTAATTTTAATTTCGGCATTAATTATTTTTTAATTGATTCTAATTATTGAGGAATTAGTATTAGTATAGTAATTTCAATTTCGACGTTAATTATTCTTTAATTGATTCTCATTATTGAGGAATCAGTATATCCTTTATTTTATCCGGTTTCCGGAATTAAATTTCATTTCTACACTTGAAAATTGTATTTTAATAATTTCTTTTTTTTAATCAGAAAAAAGGTTTTTTTTTAATGTTCCGTAGTTCAGTTGTATCGATATACATATATAATACGCTAGAGAAAAAATGGCCAATTCATCAGAAAATGCTAGTGATCCACATGCCCGGCAAGATTTGGTCGAAATCCAGCATCACAGCACTGACCTTCCCCACTAGCACTGTTTTTACTTATTCCCGTAGAACAAGACCGTAGCTTGAACACAGAAGCACGTCACGTAAATCACACTCATCCAAACATATACATTGCGTTCGATTTAGACGCATTTGAAAAAAAAGAATCACACAAATACAACAAGAAAATCACAACAAAAGAGTATTTGGAACAATTATTTTTCAATTTTTTCTAATTTTTTCAACGCTGCATTTACGTAGATCCTGTCTAAGTTTTCGTAGCCGCAAGGATGCACGATGTACGAAAGACACGCCAAGACTTATTAGTGTCCGCTTCGTCTTAAAATGACCTTTTTGCGCGCTGAAAAAAAAAACATTTATTTCGAAACTGCTGCAGAGTTTTTTAGTTAACGATTCTTTCACGGTCTGGCTACTTTCACGCAACCGTTTTTTTCCCATTCCGATCGGGCGAGATTCACAAAATGGCGGCCTGCTCGAAGTCACGAAATGGCCGTTTCGAGGTTAGGATTCTCAGCAGCGTTTTCGCTAGGATGTATCTTCGGTTGTAAGTTTTGTCGCGAGCGGCCATTTTGCTTTGCACCGCCATTTTGTCGTGTTCGATATGGACGGGTAGCGCCGTTCGTGGCAACCGTGGAACGTGACACGCTATGCAGCCAATAGAAGAATTATCGGTAACTTAAGGGGGGAAACCAGTTTAGACCGATCAAAAAATCGATTTTTTTTATTGCATAAATTGTTAGTATGACTAGTCAAGAATATGTGGTCAAAATTTGAAAGCAAAATTCGCATTATTTCCAATACTATGAGGACTGAAATAACCGCCCGTCGGTCCGGGCGTCACTTCAAACGCGTATTTCAAACGCATTTTTCTCGAAACGACATTTCTTCAACTTGTGGGCATTCTGGCTCGAAAAGTTATTGACCAATCGTTCTGAAATTTGGTGTGAATATTTTTTATTCAATTGAAATCTAGATGAACCTAATTCTGGGATCATATGATTATTAAAAATACGTTTTTTTATGCGAAAAAGTGAACAATTATGGTATAAAAACATAACATTGTCTTTAAACTCCTCAAAAAAATGCAATTTTCAATATTTTTTTACATAATCAGGTTCATGTTCTTAGGAAATATGTTAACGAAACAAAAATTGCAATTACGGATGAAAATTGCTACCACAGGAATGCCCACCAGCAAAATACTCCGATGGCAATCGTCCATGGACAGCGCGATCTATCGACACTATTTCCGGTGGAAATTACTTGAAAAAATTCTCAAGTCTACTTCAAAACATGAATAAAATATTCCCAAATTAAAAAAAAATTCGGTTTACTCTGTCCCTATGTAAAAAATTTACGAAAAATAACAAAATTTCGGGCTCCTAAACCGGTCTCCCCCCTAAATAATGAATATTGCAGGAAACCATTTTTCACCGCATATGAAAAGAACTGTTTGGGTTTGTTTGAACAGCAACGTAGACATCGCGAAATAAAACGGGCAATTTCATTTTTAGCCTCCCAAGGCCTCCTCTTACAGAGTTCTCAAATCACCCAATATCCTAGTGCTAGAAATTAGTCGAGCTATGTTTCAAGTCTACAATTAGCGCTGTTGAAAGCGCAGAAAAAAAAAATTGCACATGAGTTTTCATGCGTGTGTGTCCGTGTACAGTCCGTGCTTCCTTAGCCTAGCTGCGAACACGGAAGATCGTAGGTGACAAAGAAAAATGTGCCGTTCGATGTGTCGCTTGTTGACACGACTGTTTGTACGTAGTGTCGATGGTCTAACTGTCTCTCTCTCTGACCGACCGAAGCTGCGCTCGTTCCGTAATTCGCTACAGAATAGGCAAATCGAGACAAAAAAAAACTTTAACGAAAAAATAAATATTTAGAAAAATACAAAAGTCGAAAAAAAAACAAAAGATTGTTCGCACGGATTTAGTTTACGAACGGGCGCGGTCGAGGTCAACCCCCTTGCGATACAAACAAAACAAACAAGCAAACCTTGTTACTCGACTGCTCTGTATAAACTTGTGGCTTTTCTCACTCGTCCTCAGGCTGAGGTTTGTGTTTTGTCGGTTTTCTTTTGTTTTCTTTTGTTGTCGTTGTTGTTCTTTTTTTTTTCTTCTTTTCTTTCCACACGTTTACGTACTTCGAGAGACAGCCGGGTTGCATAGTGACGAAATCACCTGATGATTGCCTTAGTACGTGAATCTCGTGTCGAAGCGAAAAAGCATTGTGCCCTTTAGCGCTGTAAAATAATCATTCAAACAACGCACGCACGAGAATTGTCGATGGAACAAAACCTAGGGAATTTTAATCCCCGTGTGTTTTTTTTCTTTTTTCGTTTTTTGGTTTTGTTCACTTTCTCGCGGGCTGTTCTATCATTGGTTCGCTCGAATCACGCGTTGGCGACGGAATCAAAAGGATATTCCTCAAAAAGGTTGAAAAAAAGAGTTCAATGCTGGCCACTCCATTCCCCAAAACCCCCTTTACCAATTTCCTCTGGTGACCTAGGTTTTGTATTATCGCATTGTTTATTCGATATTTTTGGGTTTTACTTGATTTTTTGACGAATTATCACCATGACTGCCTGGGCGTGATGAGCAGTTAGCTATTCAAAGATCTTTCATTGAAAGATCAACATTATAATAGTTGATTGAACTTTCGAGTTTCCCAGTTCTACCTGATCAGAAAATGAATTAATCAATGAAAAATCTCGTCCAAGTGTTCGTAACGGTTTTCTAGTAACTCTTCGATGCCATCAGCAGCAATTTGGGGATTAGAAGTTGTCTCAATATTGTCAAATGGATTTCGTTCAAATAACCTTCGCACTGTCACCAAAAGTGCTACTAGTTCATTCGCACGCCGCTGCCGTATAGTGCCATTCTTGTGACGGATGGAAAATCATAACCTCGATCAGGAAAACCATCAGATTCCGAATCGCCTCCGCAACTTCGAGAAAACCGTTTTTTCGTTTGTATCAGTCATGAATAATCGACGAAAAATAAATGAATGAAAAGTATCGCGGTCACGGGCATTCCGTCATTAAAATAATTTTTTTTTTTAAATACATAAAGAAACGAACATTGTACATATATTAGGCATTCTCGAAGACGGCAACGTCGTGATGACGATTTGTTCGAACTTTTTCATTTCCGTGAATTTCTTTTTTTTTTTTTAATTTCTTTCCTTCTCTTTTTTCTCGTCTTTTCGTTGTTGTCCCGTAACGTTGGCAACAGCGAGAAAAAGATGATGAAGCAAAACTGACCCTGACACCGTTATTTTGTTCACAGAAATTGATCTTCATCGTAGTCTGCCTGACAGTGGCGGTCGTCATTTTGATTATCATTCTGGTAGTTAGCTTGAAGTGAATGCTCGAGATTGAAACCGTGAGGGTGGCCTGTTTCTCTCAACGCTCAGTAGAGAACTCGAGAAAAACAAATAATTCGGTCAAAAATTTGAAGAAAAAAGAAACAAAAAAAAGAATAATAGTAATGAATATATCGCGAGAGGAAATATAAAGATACAAATTGCGTTGCGCTATTGCTTGCGTCACTACGAAATAGATCGAATGTTAGGCGGATAGATTTCGACGATGTTTAACAACAACAAGAAAAAACATACAGTTTATTAATGTCGTTCTTTAAGTATTTATTATAAAGGGAAAGGTGGGAGGGCAAAAACTCCAAATCAATTATATCAACTAACTTCGAATTGATAACAAAACGGAAAATACCGATCGCTAAACTCTATTTATAAATTCACGAGGATCTATCAAGCGAGCCTGATTATTATTATTATTATCATTATTATTATGCGACAATTATTTGAATATCAATCAATTGCCGAAATTGAAGTTCGCCCGATCAATTAATTTATTTCTACTGTCGAAAGTTAGGAAAATGGATTTAAAAAAAAATTCACATTCCTTCGATTCGTATTTTGTTAATTTACTTGGCGGGAGAGGAGAGGAGGCGCGGAGGGGGGGGGGGGGGGGGGGGGGGGGGGGGGGGGGGGGGGGCGTAGAAACATTTCGCAGATCGAACCTTGGGTGACGGTCGTTCATTTTTTGTTCGTTCCAACTAGTAAACGAATCACGAAACAATAATTGACGGATCGGGACATACGACGGAGAATAACGAGCCGGATGGGTGGCTGTGAAAACGGAAATGATGCACAACCGCCTATTTTTTTGGCCTCGATGTAAAATGTATATACGAGCTGCGGATTATATTAGTTCGAGGCTGAGAATAAGGAAAAAGAAGCATGTCAAATTTGGAGAGTCAAGAGAGAGAGAGAGAGAGAGAGAAGCGAATGGTTATTTAAATTACGAATATTTGTTTGTGGATTAATGATAACTTAGAATCGTGTAAGAAAACAAACAAAAAACAAAAAAAAACTCTCGCACAACGTTCATCAATAATTGTCACTGCAATACTCTATACGATAAATGGATAAAAGAAAAAAAAACGAAGATAAGAAGGAAACCGAAAATTATCACGCCACTAACGAGTGCATAGTCGTGAATGATCATTAATTAAAAAAAAAAGAGAAAAAAAATAGGAACTAAATATACGCAGGTGATAATCCTAAGGTGCGATTGTAACATAACCTATCAATGTATACCGCTAAACAACCGAGAGCTGGACTCGTGAAATCGAAAATATTCACGTAACATTGCGTACTGCAAAAAAAATGGCAAAAAATGAAGAAGAAAAAATGAAAAAAAAAAAAATGAATCAAGGCGTTAGGGAAAACGAGCACCGGGTTTGCACGAGACATTTTCCAAGCAAGATTACGACGGCGATAGAGCGTTTGAAACGGGATACGTTTGCACAGCGGAAAAATGAAACAGCCCACACGGGAGAGACGAGGTATCTCGACGATGGAAACGATGCGCGATTATAGGGCAAGAAAAAGCGAGCGAAAATAAAATGGATGCGAACGAGATGAGGGAGATAGAGAAAACGGAAAAGTGAGAGCGAGAGAGAGAGAGAGAGGGAGAGAAGGAAAGGGCGTCGTTGATGTACATATTGGCAAGTGTCTATGTTATCCGGTTCCACGATAACTTTGAGTAAGTATCGATCGTGCATAGATGTCAACTGTCTCTCACGAGACCAACCTAAAACTTTTTTTTTGTAGTTTTCATGTCAATTGTGCATCCGTGGAACGAACGATTCGGGCTTTGAGTCATTGACGAGAAAGAAAGTGCGTTGGGATTCGTTGATTTAATTTTGAATTATTCTCGTTATTTCGCAACAATTGCTTTTCGAGGGACATCGTCAAAAATGTAAAATAGCCGAGAACCGTTCGTTTCTCGTTAGATTTTTCGTTTCTTTTTTTTTTTTTGCGTTTCGTGAATGTACGAGTAGGCTGTTGAGTAGGGTGCTTCTTAAACGGGCAAAAAAAAATTTTTTTAATTTTACTCGCGTCACCCATTAATTCGCTTCTATGATCCAAAAAAGTACTAGATTATTTTTTTCAGATTTTTAAAGTAATATTTAGGGGTCGCTAACGGCCAGTAAAATGAAAAAAATATATATATTTTTGAATAGTATTTTTATTCAGTGAAAAAAATTGTAATCATTCTTAAATCATATAATTAGTAGGGAGTTATGATAATGAAAAATTAACTATGATAACAATGTATTTTTATGTGTATTTGGGTACTTCTGTCTGAAATTTTTCACAACTAAAAGAAGGTATTGTTTTTGTACCTCATCGTTGGTAATTAATTTGTTGTACTCTTCCATTAATGCCACTCCCCGCTCCGCCAAATCATTCACTACTTTCATAGAGCATATAATTTCTCTAG